>JAKVQX010000526.1:0-15137 GCA_030463015.1 Geotrichum citri-aurantii
AGAAGAAGAAGGTGTTGTTGAATTATGGACTTTGAACTTTCGAACGTTAGAACTGCTGCCCTTTTTTTTTTTTATTAAATCTTTTTTTTTTTTAACTCAAAATGTATGTATTTTAATTTTTTTTTTTTTTTTTTTTTTTTTCCTTTTCTTTCTTTCTTTTCTCATAACCACGACATTTTATTTGATTACCACTTTTTACGACTCTGTGTTCATTCTCTTTGCTCTTTTCACACCTGTGTCTACACACAAGCTACTCGTCAAGATACATCTTCCGAAAATGGCAGCATCAGAACCTCCGACATATAAATATCCTGTAACATGGTTCAAACCTGAAGACACCATTAATAATTACAATAACCCGCCTGCTTTTTTTCCGACTGACTTTCCTAACATTGGTCATGGTGGTAGCGGTGGTGACGAGATTGGTAATGGTGGCGACTCATCGCTCAACATTCCGTTGCTGGTTGGTCTCGTGTCCGGCTTTGGCACGCTTTTTGTAGGTTTTCTGTGTGGAGTTTTGTGGTTTGCCATCTTGGGTAGACGACGGATAAGACTGGGAAACTCCGGCGATCCCGGTGATTTTGACAACGAACAGGCATGGCTGGAAGCTGAGGCTGAAGCCCTAACGACTATGGACGATGCCTCACGGCAGTACTACAACATGGCAAAAGCTTTCATTGAAGCGAATCCGCCTAACAGCGCATCTACTGACATCAGTTTATCACAGTATCTGACTATCCAGGAAAAGGGGGTCTCTGCGTGGGAGTTTGAGGTTGACTTTCCGAACGCCAACTGCTTTGTTGAGGGACGCACTGAGATTGAATTCTTTGACTCTATTTGCTGTTCACAAACGAATCTTCCCGTTCCGCGACAGAACGAGGTTTATTACTGGGAAGCAAAAATGTTTGAAAAACCTGAATCCACGCTTGTCTCTGTTGGTTTGTCAACCAAACCTTATCCCACATTCCGGCTTCCAGGATACCATCGATACTCTTTGGCTTACGATTCTGAGGGTTGCAAACGGATCAATCAACCTTTCACTGTTCCGAATTTTGGCCCCAAGCTCCAGCAGGGAGATGTCATTGGTGTAGGTTACCGGCCGCGAACTGGTACGGTATTCTTTACGCGAAATGGCAAGAAGCTGGAAGATGCATTACATGGGATGAGACTCAACCTTTTCCCGACGGTGGGAGCTACAGGACCCTGCAAGATTCACGTCAACTTTGGCCAGGCTGGATTTGTTTTCATCGAGGCTAATGTTAAAAAGTGGGGTCTTGCGCCCGCACACGGGTCTTTGGCACCGCCACCTCCCTACGGTGCAGAACAAGACTTTTTGCTGCTCGAAACGGGAACCACAGCCAACACGAATGCCGGTGCCAGCAGCAGTAGCGGTAACGAATTGCATAATTATCAAACCACCAATAATGACAGTAACGATAACGAAAGTAACACCGGCTCAGTGCGGTCGCCACCACAGTTACAGAGGACGCCAACGGCGGATGAGGCCATCATTCTACCAAGCGGCAGCGCGCCTGACCAAGTAAACATTAACATGAGCAGCCTTTCATCGTCGCATCACTACCAGCAACTTCCTCCACAGCAAAATAGCTTATCATCATCTAGCACGGCCGCGACGGCCTCCGCAGCAGCGGCGGTCTCTGAGTCAGGGTCCGCGAAAGCATCCACCCCAGTCAACGTCGAGCCACCCGCCAAGTACACACGTCATGCTACAAGCTCGCAGGCGCTGTTAGTGCGCACCCCTCCACCAAGTTACACGTCCGAAACCGAGAGTATCAGCAGTTTTGAAGTCGACGAAGAAAATGACCATGATGAACATGAAGACGACGACATGCACGAAGAAGTCGTGTCTGATCATGAGCACCCACAGAGCGACGAAGAGATTGTTTGAAATTTAAATATATCAAAAGCATCTTGTTGATTGATTTGTTTGTTTTTTTGTTTTTGTTTTTCGATTTTGTAAATGAACATAATTTGTGTGTGTGTGTGTCTTTGATTTTTTACTGTTTTATTTTTTCTTCCTTGACGGATATCCAAAAAAAAATACCAAAGCGCTCAAGTGTCATACACACGCTAGGTAGTGAGATCAAAAGACACGAACCCAAAAAAAAAAAAAAAGTTTGAAATGGTGTGCCCAGGCACCGATTACTGTTGTACCTAAAGCTGAGCACAAAAAAAAAAAAGGTTTAGTGTTAGGTCTGCTGGTTCAAAAGAACAAATTAAAAAAAAAAAACAATTTGAAATTTTTTAAAAGTTTCAGGGTAGTTTATTGTTTATTTTTTACTTGAGAACCGTTCAGGGTTTATTTAAAAAAAAAAAAAAAATTACACACACACACACACACACATTTCAATGTAGTTTAGTTACTATTACACTTAAATCAAAAAAAATTTTATCAATAAAATGTAATCGTTTTTAAATCAATTTTTTTCACTTGTTCTGACTGTAGAGGTGTGTGTGTGCACGTATTATCAGTTTTTTTTGTTGATTACTGCCTGTTTAACTGTCATTAAATTCAGATTAAGCATCTGGCAAAGGGTTAGGGCATGATCTGATTTAAAAGATAACCTTGAATATCTCTCTTTTTTTTTGGCAGCGATGGGAGTTGAACAGGACTGATTTTTTTTTTTTCCTTTTCATTCTACTACCTTCATTTGTCTTTTAATAAAAACATCTTATTTATATTTAACGACACATGGTAAATGACAAGCTTGCACCTGCCTCGTCAAACGCTTTTACCAGCGTTAGCAAGGTGTCAGATCAAACGTCACTTGTTCAACCCGGCGTAACCAACGCTTCACAATTCACAACCGCGATACGGACGGGAACAACGCCCAAAATTGGGATTTCAAAGGAAGGAAGTATGCTACTTGCGATATCAAGGACACCAGCACCAGAGTCAGCGGTACTAAAACATAATAGTAGTAGTAGTAGTAGTAGCAGTAACGGTAACGATGGCCTGAAAAGACAGACAGTGCTGGAGGAGGAGGGCTACTTGGAAAGGATGGAAGAAATAATTGAGCGAGATTTTTTTCCAGGGATTCAAGAGATGCAGAAACGAATTGACGCGATAGACTATCTTCTTGAACACGGTGAACAGCCGGTGTTTTCGGGATCCGACGATAGTAACGAATCTAAACAGTCCTCGCTGTCAGAATTTTTATCAAAAAATACAACTGAAGACAACCATTCATTTGCAGAACTCATGGAGAGAGACAAGACTAAAATGCGGGAGCGGTACCCGTGGCTATGGACCGACAGCGACAGTGGCAAATCCGCCAATTACGGGGGAGTTAAAAATGCCGCCATCACAGCCGGGACCAATACGACGGGCACACAGCAGCGGGCCCTGGACTTGGTGGCTCGCATGACGCCACAAATTGACCATGAGAACCGCCTCCGCGCATTGCAATTGGGTTGGACAGATGAACGAGCCACAACTATCCAAAGCTGGAAAACTAATAGTACTGATGGCCCTTGTAACAATCTCATGTTTTTCAAAAACAAGCATGGAGGGGGCATTTCGGCAAAACAACTTGAAAACCAAGCAACAAAGATAATTCAGCACTCACAAACTAGATTTGGTTCCACAGAAACAATTAAAAAGCGTGATACTGGAATATCAAAGGAAGAAATTTTGGATTCGATTTTGGGGGTCAATAGCAACAACAAAAACCACAGCAGCAGCAGCAGCAGCAGCAGCAGCAGCAGCATTAACAATATTAAAGACAATTTTTCGGGGCCACCAAAAGTTAATGGGTATGGTTTTGTGACCGGTGTCGCGGGACGACAGCCACGAGCACTTTCACCGTCTCGGTCTGATGAAGAAGGAGGAGGAGCCACGTTATCAGCACGCAGTTTTTCGATTGCAGAGCCGTCTAAGCGCGAGTCGCTTCACGCCAGACTTCTTAACCGGAAACTGCAGACCCGGAAACAGGAAAAAAGAAACCCGTTCGGGGGTGCTGCTTCTACTTCTGCTTCTGTCTTGGGAATGACAAGTCGCATTACAAAAAATAGCAGTGTGCGTAACAGCAGCAGCAGCAGCAGTGCAAGTGGTAGGCTCACAAGTGGTACCAAAAGTAGTAGAGCGGTGATGCTGTCGCCGGCTGGATCACATTTACTGTCGGCGTTGAGTGGTGGTAAATCGCGCCAATCCAATAATACTTTCAAACCCGCACTTACAACAACAACAATAACGCCTAACCGACACCCATCTAAGAAAAAGTAAATTCTTTTTCGTTCTTGTTAGAAGTGGTTCTTTTTTATTTATTATCGGTTTTTATTTTAGAAACTTTAATGTTTTTTTTTTTTTTGTTAATTTCATTTTACCTTGTTCTTCTATTCGGCGCACTTGGCCCTACTTTTTTTTTTTTTTTTCCATTAAATAATTAGCTGATCTTCCTCTTCGTCAGATTCATCCTGGTATCCCGTACTAGGCGAATCATTCCAGACTGGAAGAACATTGCCCCGATGGCTGTTTCCAGATGTTAGGTTCTTGAGTGTGGATTGCACTTTACTTCCAAAGTTTGAAAAGAACCCACGCTTGTTGATACTATTGTTATTGTTGCTATCGTTGTTGCTTTCCTCATCGCCGTTAATTGCGCTCAAAAGACTGTCTGTACTGTTATCGTGGTATGCTCGGTTAAATGTTCTGCCTGGCTGCTGTTGTTGCTGTTGTCTGCTGCTGGTGAAAGGATCATCAGGTAGTTGTGGCGTATTGGACCCGCTAGAAGCACTTTGTCCAATTTTGGGGTGACGAATAGCATATCTGTAAGAAGGGTCTGTAAGCGACCGTTTGACCAACTCACGGCCTTCAACTACAGATCCACGCTCACCCGTCTCTTCATCCTCTTCGTCAAAGGAAAATCCAAAGCCCAGAAAGTCCTTAATGTGGTCGTACACGTGGAATAGCGTGAAGATCATAGGAACTAACACAAATCGTGGCAGCCAGTCATTAAAGTATTTTCCCAGAGGCGTGAGGTTGATGAATTTACCCAAAAATTCTTCAAAAACTGACTCGCGTGAGGAGATTAGAGTAATATAGTTAAAACTCAAAGGTACCGTCAACCGACAAATGTACATGGCGTACCAGAGCAAAGACGAGGGGTCACTGTGCCTGTGAACCAAAGCGTAGACCTTAAACACTCTGATTCTTGTAAGACTCGAGAACGCAGCAACACACATAAAGCCTAAAATAATACTAGACATTAGCTGCTGCCACAGGCCGTAGGTATGAGACACAATGATGTTAACAATTGACACAACAGTACCATGAGTGATTTCAGACCAAACTAAAATCACAGACAGTGCCAAGAAAATAACACCAAGACCACGCTGTAAATAAGGCTTAACCAAGTAGTAGTACATGTAAGCAGCCTTGGGTGGGAGCAGAGTGGTTTTGTACCTGAACTCAAGGGCGTGAGAATTACGAGACTGGATAATGTCCTCGGATTTGGAGGCCTCGTAAAGCAGTTTCTGCCAGTCAGCATCGTAACGAATAAGTCTATTGCGAATAATTTTGAATCTGCTGTACAAGCTTGACAGATACACCTCGTCTATCGTGCTTCTGTCAGTTCTTACTCGCGATTGTCCCTGAACTGCCTCAGTGCTATTAGAAGAATTTAGAGGAACACCAGGGCCCTCTTCGACTCTCTGAAGCATGTGGTCAATCCACGCCTCAAACCGGCCTTCTTTATATTGACGTAGTGCCAGAATCTCGGCAGCGACGTCAGCATAAGTGTTTTGAATCTCAGCTAAACTATCGTTAGTCGAAGTTGCATGTCGGTAAAGATCCTTGAGGTAAACACTGGGGTTAGCCTCCATCCAGGACCGACGAGGCAAATTCACTAATCCGTGGCCCATTAACCAAATGGCTATAACCAGAGCGTATGAGTGAGACAATGCGACCAAGAGGGATTTAATTGAGCTAATCGACAGGCCTGACGAGATGATAACATAAACTAGACCAATCAGGCCGGAACCGAGCATGATAAGCTGGTAGCGCAGGTTGCGCTTAGCTGAGTCCTTGAGACGTTGTATGGTACTGTGGTAACCAGACTCCACAAAACTCTGAAGAACGGGAAGAATAGCCCATGTTAAGAAGAAAGCCAACCAGTAAATGACACGCCATAGCAATAGTCTGACCTCTTCAGAGAGGTAAAAAAGCGACGTCTTACCGTTGCGAGACGAGGAAACAAGATCAATTGGCACAAGCACGACAATTGAGCAAGGGATGTATACGGAGAAGAATAGTGGCAAGAGAACATATGCCCGCGTTTGCCTCAGTTTGGTAAACATGCTGATACACAAAAGGGACACGGCAGCTGTCAAACCAAACGCCATCACAGGAAAGACCCACTGCAACAGGAAATGTTAGTAAGAAACATTATTAAATAAATCCATTTATTAGTATAGATGACGGCACTTACCATTGTATATATTTAATGGTGAGCAGGCGGGATGTTTTGATAAGGCTTTGATTCATTTGACGATATAGAAAGAAGAAAACATCGAAAGAAAAAGAAAAAAGTGCTTTGAGAATCTGATTTTATCATTTTCTTCTCTTTTAATTTATTTTTCTTTTTTTGGTTTTCTGATCGGCTTTCCTTCTTTTTTTCCAAACTCTTTAGAAGGACTCAAAAATTAAACAATCAACAGAGCAATGAGCACCGAAAACACTGCTCCATCGCAATTCAACGCGTGGCTAGATAGTGTGTAAGTGTGTGTGTGTTTCAATAAAATTGCAGAGAAATTTTTAACTAACATAAGTCGGTTTCTAGCATTTCACAAGACGACGTTACTGGTGTGGCATGCGTTGACTACGACACTGGTCTGAGCTTAGGAGGTGAGTACTAAGCGATAAGCGTGTTATAGAGAAAACTATGTCTAACATCCTTTTTTCCTGTTTTCTCTAGTGCGTGGTGTGGCAAAGAATGAAGATGGGCCGGTCATCAAATGGTTTCTAGATAACAAAGCGCTGGAACCTGGTGTGGGTAGTTACCAATACGGCGATACTCGGGTTTTCACTAAACGGCACGAGAACGTCCTCATTGCGATATACAAGAACGGAACTGGAGCAGAAACGGGATCCTCACTGCGAGATTAATATGAAGAGCAGTTTTTTTTTTTTTAAAAAAAAAAAAAAAACGAATGGCACAAGCAGGTCTTACGCGCCGCTGCTGATGTTTTTAATGGTTACTTGCGGTGAAGCTTTTTTTTTTTTTTTTCATTTTGAAGGAGGCTCTAGGTGAGTTTACACACAGCGGCACGCATTTGAATAGATGGTTCAAGCTGGTTCATGGCTTCCAATTTATGATCTTATGATAGCAATATATACATTCAAAGACACATTCAACGTCGTTTTCACGTCCCGTTGTTGTTGAAATTTTTTTGATTTTAAGCCTGCGTTTCGAATGCTTTTTACCAACATGCGGTTTAGAAAGATGACCCTAAACCTAGCCGCATATTTTACTTCTTTTTATGGTAAAACTTGCAAGAAGGAGGTTTCTTTTTTTTTTTTTAATTTTCATACAAAAAAAAAACCTGTGTTGTCTCCTCCAAAACACCAACAACATCAACATCATCACCGTCCATCAACTGCCCTAAAAGAACACAAGTCGTCAAAATCATAGTAACCTACAAAGACCATTTTCAGAGTCTCCACTTTTAGCAACCCTTGTTTTTTTTTGAGATTTTTCTTTTAATTTTATCTATGCTACAGTCTAGAAACCTCTCCGCCGTACTGTCGCAGGTCATTCAGCGCCAGCAGACCACCAGTCACGGCGAATATCCTAAAAACTCAATCATCTCGTCTATTCTGATAACAACGTCTGGTCAGCCTGTCGCCTCTTATCACACCAATCGTGTGCCACCACCACCGCATACGAACAGTCCAGACTCCACGCCTCTTTTGGGCCCTGTGTCTAGCGATAACGACCAATACGCAGACAGCAGCAAAAACACAATCAGCAGCACATCCAGTATAAACGAGCCTAGTTACCCGTATCACGTCAATCGGTCAATGAAGACCAAGGTTTACGCATTATTGGCTTCGTCGGTGTGGCATACATATCAAAAACTTGATCTTGATGCGAACAGTGGTGCTCCAGTAGAACTGCGGCGGGAACCCGGCGTAGATGAGGCGAACTTTTCAAACTCACACGATTGGATTTGCGTGAAAACAGAAGACGCTACGCAGATGCTGATCAAGCCGGTGAACCTGCCGTCAACAGCATCGCAGCTGTTACTAGTCTTGGTGGCCGATGAGGGCTGCCCACTTGGACTGCTCCTGAAAAAGGCGCAGGAGACGGTCAAGGTACTGGAAGAAGGCCTGCACACATACAAGGTCCACGAGTGATCCTATCGCGTCGCAGCCTAAAAAAGTCTATTTGCATTTCAATCTTGTTTATTTTTATCCATTCTTTCATCTTAATCACCTGTCGTTTTAGTATTAGGACATACACTCAATGTTGGATCCTCTTTTACACGTTCTTGCGTCCATCTGCATACTCACCTTAATATCTGTAATTAAAAGACAGCCACTTTGAAATTGTTGTTTTTTTTTCTTGTTCCTTTTTTTTTTTTCAACTGATTTGCTTCCTTTTTGTGACAGACTCTATACTTCCAATTGCTTTTACAAATTTATGACACTAGTTGCCTGTAGTTACCGGTTATCGTAATGGAGGAGTATGACCCTAATCTATACACGCCTAAGGACGAGCTGTTGTTGCCGCGGCTGCCACGCTGGTTGCCGTTTGACGAGCTCGTCTTCATCATCGAGGATCGGATCACCGCACTCATTGAACTACCTTACTCGTTTGAACATGTGCATAGTGCTCCGTTCTACGTTTCAATGATCCGGCCTATTGTCGCATCACTGATTCTACCTTACGACGAAGACGCCGACGACGCGCAGTCCGATAATTCCTTACCTGTGAATCAGCCCAGCTTTGCAGCGAGCCTTCGTGCACACTCTAGCAAAACGAATCTTGCGGCGATAACAGCAAAGACGTACAGCTTCAAGGACCAGCATCGCGGTATTGTTGCAGCTTTGCTTGTTGCACGTCTTGAGTTTCTCTACAGCGCATCTGAGGGATTCGGTTTGGCACTGAGGAGTAAATATGATTATTCTGACGATATGATGTTTAAAGAACGCGGTGTTCTTGAAGCTCGTGCTTACACAGCAGAGCTTGTCGCGACCAAGTTTCTGTCATTTATGACCAACGAGCTAGATAGAATTGAGTTTCTCACGTACGAGTACGACACTGATAGCGACAGCGAGTCTGAGGATGGAGGAGTTACTGCTGGGCACGGCAAACAGACGCAAGAGACAAGTTCTACGAAAAAGCAAACTATTAACCAGACCAGTAAGTCCATGACCCATCTTCCTTCTATGGTGCCGCAGCAACAAAACGCTGGAGACAGACTAACGCTGCCGCCTACCAGTAGCAATACCGCGTTATCCAAGTCAGCTAGTAATTTACTTAATCTCCCCTTCTCGTCCTCGCATTCACAACCCCAGTCTTTTGATGATCGTAGCAAGGGACTTTACGGGTTTAACTCGCCAATTGGTAAAACGGTTCTGTCGCGGCAAGGATCAGTTTCAGACCAGACACCTCTGTTACATAACAGTTCCCTAAATGAGTTCTCGTATTTTACGTCAGAGTCGCGGCCATCAGCATCCACAAATCTAAACAGCAGTAGTGGTGGGAATCCCGTTAGTACTGGAGGTTCCAACAGCAAAGACAGTCTTCATATGAAAACAAACCGCAAAAGCGATGAAGAAGACCCGTCTAAGAAGAAAGAAGAGTGGGGCCATTCTGCTCATGACCGCTTGGTTGACCATGGACTATTTATTGAGCAATATTCAGAGTTGTGCTCTCTTGATCTCGCTCTAGTAGGCAATCAGCCTGCGCGTGAATTCATCACTAGCGACGCCGTGCAAAGTGTCACAAACGGACTTTGGACTGGGCGTATTATGTACTGGAAGACAATTGAGGCTAGTGCAAAGAAATGCGTTCATATATACAATCCGCTTGAACTAGTTGATTGGTACTCACGACTAAGAGTCCCTCGTTATCGTGCGTTTTTTATGATTATCAACTACTCAATTCTACTAACTCTTTTTTATGTGTTGTTGTTCCAAAAACACCAGAATGGCGACTCACTGTTGATTGAAGTGTTTTTGAATATTTGGTTTATTGGATTTGTTCTTGATGAGGTCAGTCAGGCGCGTGAGGCGGGATCATTTGCACAGTATTTTGCTGACTTTTGGTCATTCTTTGATCTGTGCATTGTTGTCTTTTTCATAATGTTTGCCAGCTTTCGTGTGCTTGGATTTCTGCTTCACAATGAGTCTTACACAGAACTGAGCTTTGATATTCTTTCACTCGAGGCAGTACTGCTTGTACCGCGGCTGTTTTCATTTCTTTCGATCTTCCCATACTTTGGAACGCTGCTTCCATGTCTTCGTGATTTAACGGTCGAGTTTTTCAAGTTTCTAGTCTTAATTGTGATTATTTCCTTGGGATTTCTCACTACATTTTCATTTTTAGGCCGCGAAAACTTTTCCTTTAACGACATGTCATGGCTGCTTGTTCGCGTGTTCTTTGGCTCGTCATTTGCAGGCTTTGAGGCAGCGCCAAAGATCTCTCCCTTCTTTGGTCCCCCATTGATGTTGATTTTTGTGACACTTACCAACATCTTGCTGATTACGGTGCTAATCTCGATTTTGTCTGAACGGTTTTCCCGAATTATGCACAACGCAAAGCAAGAGTATGCAATTCACTTTCTTTCGACCGTCGTTGAGTCAGTCAATACGTCAGATCGTTTAACATACTTTTACCCTCCGGTAAATATTCTTAGCGTCATGATTCGGCCGTTACGTGTTGTGTACGGTCACAACACATACCGTGCATTAAGAGTAAAGGTACTCAAAGCTACGCATTGGCCGTTTGTAGCCCTGGTCTGGGCCTATGAAAATGTAACGCTTGGTTTCCGTCGTCGCCGCATTAAAAAGTATCTCAAAATCCGCCGCGACAGGCGTATTTCTATGGTCAATCGCAGGGCATTACAGGGCAACGGCATTTCTGATTTTCCAATTACTGATACCACCAAGGTTCGGTCTGGTAGAGCTTTTGGAGATCGAGGGTTCAATAGCAGTATTTTCAATCCAGCAAATAACCCGTTTTTGTTTAACGATGACGAAGACAATGACAGTGATGCTAACGCGCAACACAGCGAGGACGACTACAATGGTCTTGACGGAGGTGATCTAGAACATGGAAATAAGACCTTTTTGCCTGAAAGACGAAAGAAGAAGTTTACTTTTTCTTCTTCTCGGAGGCCATCCATGACTGCGGGAGGCAGTGGCAATGTCTCGAAAAGACGCATCTGGAAACGTTCTGAAACGTTTTTTCCAAAGTTCAAGCGGTTTCCAAAAAATTTGAAAAACGTGCAATCGTAAGTAATTTCCGGTCGAATTCATCATCATCATCACAATTGTTGACGGTTGGTCCCGATTATTATGAAATGGAAAACAGCTGCTAACTCTTTTTTTTCCATTGATTTATTTAGAATAAGTAACCCCGGTAGCAGGGCATCTGTTTGCACAACACCCGGGGCTGGCCCATCGGTTGCCGCCACAACTTCAGCGGTGCGTGGGAAATGGGCTCAGTCACCCAGTTCCAATAGCCATAACTGACACTGAAAAAAAAAAGGTCTGGTCAGAAAGCAGTTTGTTTATTTACTGGAAATGATATTCGTTAGGAGCTTTGAATGGTCATTTATTAATGTGTGTATATGAATTTTGTTTAGTAATTAAAAAAAATGGGGGTTTTTCAAAAAATTGTGGAAAAAAAACGAAATTATGGGTTTAGTTACAAGTTGTGGTCTTTTCAAGCTTATCAAATTCACCAGATGCTCATGTCTTGACTCATTTGCCATCGCAAATTACAAACCTCAGTGTAGAAAAACTTACAAACTTCAAAATCATGATCATGACCAAACTTTTGAATTAGGATTTTTTTTTATTCAACAGAACTATTAAAACTATTTAAGAAAATACGCAATGCTTTTGAAAAATTAAATCTGTTTCATGTGATGCCACCATGTTATTTGACTTTCTTTACTATTAAATAAGGATTCCATTCTTAGTGGCATGTGTTGAAAATAACGTTCAACAGAGTCATCTACATTTTCCTTCATATGTCAACCAAATGGTCTTTCAGTTCATCAGTTGAGTATAGTCCTGAAAAGCACCTCTTCAGTTTTTTTCTTTAAATAACACCAGATTTGTTTAAAAAGATCTAAGTCAGGACTTGTGGCTGGCCAATCTATTGTCTCAAAACATTGGTCTTTTTTTTTTTTTTTTTTTTTTGACCATTTTGGCCTTATGAATAGGAGCATTATCTTGTTGAAATTTCATTATGGTTCCCTCCATTACTGAGAGAAGACATTCTTCAAAAGTATCTTAATAATCTGAAACTGAAAAACCTGTCAGTTTTTTTTTCATTGGCCTGCCCTTTCCATATGGCTCCAAAGGTGGATCATGAAAGTGTAAAATAGTCCTGCGATGACCACTCATTTCCGCTCATACCATGAACAAATTTTTCTGATTTCTGGATGTTCCTCTATGTCTCTTTTCTTTGAGGCTCCTTTCTTTGAGGCTCTTACCTCTCTCACCTTTTTTGTGAGCGACCCGAGAACGTCGATATAGTCTCCCAATTTCGAAAGAACTTTCGTCACTTAACATGGCATTTTCCATTAGTCAACTGTCCAGTTTAAATGTTCTTTGGCAAACTGTAGCCAATGTTTTTTTTATCATCGGTCAGCCATGGTTTCATTCTGGCAATTTATGAATTGATCCCATTTTCTTTAAGAATTTTAGAGATGGTTACACTACTGACTTTGTGTCCACCACACAGGTCAAGTTCAGCTAGCGAATTGATGCTAGCCCAAGGATGAGAAAGGGCAAAAAGAACTATGTGTCGTTTGTCCCTGTCAGTGAGTTTCCTTCGTTTATCAATTTTTTTATTTTGCGCACACGATAGTTTTGTTGGAGGGTGATCAATTTTCCGAAAGATTCGATAAACTGATCCGCTATGCAACCCTGTGATAGTTGAGATTTGTTTGATGCTATTCCCGGCTTTTCTCATTTCAACCATCATCTTCAAGACTTTATCATCAGTACGAGCCGGCATTTTTTTTTTTAATAAGACGTGAAAAATTTAAGGGATTTTTTAAGCAAGAAAAGAAAATAAAGTGATAGTTTGAAAAAGTGGTGTATTTTTTGGAAAAATTAAGGATTTTTTTAAAGTTTTATACCAGAGATAGTTTGCTATTTGTATGCTCCAAGGCTCCAAATAGGCGAACCTTTTTAAGACTGCTTCTGTCGTGTAACATATTAAAAAGCTGTTTTATCAATCCTTGATACAAAGGGTATTAAAAATTGGAGCTTTTACTAAATTTAAATGACTATTTAGATAATAAAAATTAAACAAGTTTTACTTTCAGTTGAGAGCTGTGGTTGGGTCAGAACGTAGAGCAGAAGTCGCTAGTAGAGCCAGAGGGTGCCCTTCGAATATGGATTCAGGATGAGAAATTTTAATAAACTTTGTGTTACTTGGTTGATCTATTCAAGACTAATCCGTAGAATGCTTCTTCTTTTCCTCTTCCAACTCATTTTTATACCTTGTTGCTTGAAGCGCGGTAATACTTTTTAAAGTTAGGGCCTCGTTCGCAATCCTCTGAGCCTGCCTAAAGCTGGACTGCAACTTGCGATTTTTCTTCTCTAACTCAGCAATCCTTTTTAGAAGAGACTGCTCTCTAGTAATGTTGGAATCTCTTTTTCTCATTTTCCGTTTTGGTTGAGTTCCAGGAGTAGAAAATTCATCGGCTTCTGTCTCAATTGCTGACTCCACTTGTGCAGGATTCTCTCTTCTATACTCAATCAATGCAGCATCTGGACTATCTTCTAGTAATCCGCATCTCCTCCATCCTTCAATTATAGTTTCTGGACTGTATGCCTGCTCCCTAACTCTCATGTAGGCCTCCAAAAATTGTGTTTTGGTGGGATTCAATCCAGTACCAAAATTGTGAGAAATCTCATTTTCAGCCAAAATTTCAGCCTTACCAAAGCAAGATCTATCAAGAGGTTGAAGAATATTAGTCTGATAAGAAGGAAAAAATAAAGGAATGACCTTTCTGCTGATCAATGTGGCCATAACTCGTTCTGGTATGTGTGTCAGTTGTCCATCCAGCAATAACAGTGACCAATTGTTTTTAGACGAAGGAAAATGGTCTGAAATCCACTCATGAAATATATCCTCGTTCGTGAATCCTGTAGGAGATGTTGCACTATCAAGTTCCTGGTTGAAATTATCAGGAAACCAGCTTAACATCTGGTGAACTCCCTTATAAATCAATAGAGGTTTCCCAACTTTGCCAGTCCTTGAAATCAATTCCAGCGCCGTCACTAGCTCAGAAGAATCATGAGAAATAACATTAGTAGCATCACCAGGCACTAAGAACTGTAATCCTTCAGTTGTTTCTCCAATTTTGAACCTAGCTTCATCTAAATTCCAAATGTCATCTGGGAGGATGTTGAAGGTGTTGACATAGTATAAAAATAGATCAAAAAACAACGATATGAATTTTTCACCATTTTCTTGGACCATAGACACGTCTAAATACCTCCCTTGTTTCACTTTTAGGTGTTTGCATCGGGACAGGAACCCAACAAGCCAACTGTTGGATAGCGGTTGAGAGTTGCCAGATGAAAAATCATCACACTTTAGTTTTCCAGCCAGAATTCTTGTCTCCATTCGGCTCAAGGGAGTTTTCTTTTGAGCCAAAAAGATTAAATGCCCTTCTAAGAGTTGCTCCTGGTGTTCAGAAAGAGCCTTGTTGTTTTTCCAGACTTCCGTTATTGGTTTTGTTCCTTGAAGTCTATTTTGAAGGGTTGAGCGGGGGATTCCAAATTCCTCAGAAACTGTTCTTACTGATTTTTTGTTATCTGGTGAAAGATATACTTTCATAGCTTGAGCGATCTGTTCTTCTCTCATTTCAAAAAAAAAAAAAAAAAAAAAAAAAAAAAAAAAAAAAAAAAAAAAAAAAAAAAA
>JAKVQX010000527.1:0-15134 GCA_030463015.1 Geotrichum citri-aurantii
TCACTAACACAAGTGCTCAGTAAAATAAACTTAGATTGTCGGACTTCGACCTTCTCTCTTGAGACCTAAGCTTAATAATCTCGTGCCCGATAGAGACACGTGACAATTGGCTTGTATTAACACCAGCTTTTTAATTTAATTATGTTTCATGCTTTCACGTGAGCACTGCAGCATTCTAATTTTCATCCGTGAACGTTGGCTTTCTCTAAATTTATAAATTAAAAGAGTAGGCGGGCGACGGTAAATGCTACAAGACGAGCAGTGCAATAATGGCTCTGCCGTCTAGGCCTGGAGAAGAAAGTTGAGCCTAAAAGCGAGAGCCACAATCCCCGAGCCAGTACAGTACATAGCTAAGGATTGTAATGGGCTATTCTTAATATGGGTTTAGGCCTATAATTAAGCGTCCAAGGCGGAGTTAAACAACGTGGCACGCCGGTGTTTGAGTCTCAACCACTAGAAATATTTAGATGAGCCGTCTTAGGGGACTATTTTAGTGATTTCAAGGCCTCAGAGCCGACAGTGATGAATTAGAACTTGACTGAGAATTTAAGTAATGAATTTGTAATTGTTTTTGCAAGCCTAATTTTTAACTAAGCTAAGCTAAAAAATTAAAAGACGAACTTCTCATTTCTTGACTGTGCGTCTTTGGAAGAAGAAAAAAAAAAAAAAAAAACTGTAGTACTATAGTTATTCTGTATAGGTTTTTGATGCTAGGCAAAACTGAGTTTAATATTCCAAAAGTACATTAATGCCTTTATTATTCAATCTTTATTTGATGTTGGAATCTCTTTTCTAAATGCAAACCGTTTATCTGTACTTTAAAATTATTCAAGTGTGAGTCTTTCTAGGTTTTTATGTAATTGAAAGCTGTTGGTATTCACGATTACTGACTGTGTATTTCAGTCCGACCGGTGTTAGAGCAAAAAAACCTACTAAATTTTTCTTTCAAAAAGCCAACGTTCTGGCCTTAACAGGATCAAATAAGTTATCAATAAGATAGAAATACAAAGTGGGAAAAAGGTTCCATGAATGTACGTGAGGGTGAAAGAGATCTAGGAACAATTTTTTCGACTATTTGAACCTTAAATGTAAGCCTTGGAAAGCTTGCTCGAAAGGTATTAGTTGTAAACAGATATCAAATTTAAAAGCTTTGTGAAAAGCTTTTTTTTTCCAGTCTTTTTGAAAATTCACTAAACATAGCCTGAGTATATCGTCAACATAAACGTTTACATAGTAAACAGTATTTTTACTGGTTTTCTAGATCTTGGATTAAAAATAGGTGGAAGCAAAAGAGGAAAATACAGACCAAACAAAACACGAGACTTCAAAAAAAGATTGAATGCCAATATCCTACTGTAAATAAACCTTTTGAAGTTTGTCATTTTAAGACGTTTAGACTCCCAGAAATATGATTTTCTCATAAACGAAAAAAATTTGGTGCAGACCAATTTTCAATAAATAAAAGTCTTGTTTTGCAATTTAAAAATTAAAACACAGTCAAAAGAAAAACAGCAAAAAAAAAGGATACAAGATACTACAAAAATTAGCTTGAAATTTGAGATGTATTTTGAACTTGCATTTTTTCAATGTCAAGTCGCCTTGGAATAGATTCTATCAACTTATCATGATATACCTGCTTCAAATCTATCCACTTATCCAAACAAATTTAAATGCCATCTCGACATGAAAATAGCATAAATAGTGTATTCATTTACACTTTTCTGTTTGACCTCAGATGTGTTGATTAGGGTTAAGAACAGGCGACTGAGCTGGCCAAATCATAGACTCAATATTGTCATCCGCAAACCATGTTTTCACATCTGCATGCCAGTGGTACCTTTCCCTATCCTGCATGAAAAAAAAAGTACAACAACCTGAAAAGTTTGGCATAGTGTTCTCAAATAAGAAAAAATTGTTTTTTTTAAGAATTAATTTTCAATCAAAAATTGTTAGTTCTATGTGGCCCCTTGTGGTAGAAAGTATAGGTCGCAAGTACCAGCTCCAAGCACTCCAAACACCTACTTTTAAATACATAGAACAGTTAAGCGTGTTGTATTTGGACTGTTAAATTTATGTGACAAACTGTAATCTGTTGGAGTTGTTTCCTTGTCGAGAAACTGATCTCAAAATGGCTTTCATCGGACTAAAAAACTGGGCCTCACTTAAAGAACAGCTTAGTTTTAAAGAGTTTTGACCGACAGCATCCAATTTTTTTTAATTTTGCGTCTTTTTTTGAAACCGGTATAAGAGATGTTAATTTTGAATTTTTAAATAGTTTTTGCGGAGAACCTTCCGGAGAAATTTGCGACTAAACTTGCGCCCTAAAATCTATCGGACCGTGAGTTCGTTGAGAGCAATTTAAGGGAGGGGTAAAAAAATTTTTAATGTATTACATGACGCCGAATCCCTCGAATCTTACGGTCACTCAAAAAATGCAGATTTCGTTTGAACCAGGTTTTAGATTCTCGTAAATGGTGTTTTCAATTTTTGACAGATCTCAATTGTTTGTAGACGCAGTGCTTCCAGGAATAGAAAACTTGTTTGGCAGCTACAGCAGCAGAAACGCATGAAAGCTAGCATCCTTTCATACCCCCTTAAAAATTAACTGTGAGTAGTGATTTTTTTTTTATTTTGTTAGTATTAAAAAAAATTGTGAAACAAAAAGATTTTCAAGTGTGTTTTATTTGGTTTTGTTAATGAACAAAAAGTTTTAATTTTCAGTTTCCAAAAAAAAAAAAAGGTCTCAATTGAATTGCACAACATGTATGAAAAAAAATTTTTTAGATTAATCTCGGTTGCTATCTCAGTATATTTAGGTTACAAAATCCTGAAATTAGTAAATTTTCAAAATTGACCTTGCTTCAAAGTTTCACGAGCAAATCTTTGTTCATATCCACTAGTATTGGTAACACCTGTTTATTTGTCCTTGTAAAAAAACTTCACAGCCATGAAATTACAAGAACAAAATAATTATAAATATAAGACACTAATTTAAAACTGTTTGTTTCCATAAGACTTCAAAAGTAGTCTTCTTAACGCACATGAGTTGTTTCTGCATTTGATAGCGCCAGATTCCCCATTAATTGCTTCATGTGCTAAGGGAAACTTGAGATACATGAAACCCGGTAGGTCGATGCCAAAGATTGGCAATCAATGAAACCTTAACAAGGTACACTAATGAAGCAAACCATCAGCAAAGAAGTTGTGGTAGCAAATCAAGGATATTTATTATCTTCAATAAGCTTTTGTATGTATTAAAAAAGTCTATTGAATCAATCGCCTAGAGAGATTATAAAAAACCTATATTGTGTTACTAGAGTAAATTCTTTTTGACAGCTATCCAGTGGGATAATTGAAAGTTTTTCAAGGGTGAGTTCAGCAGCAAGACAATACGGTTAAAAATTGGACTTAGATCAAGCCTGTCAGAGCTCTAAGAAAAAGAAATAAAAGTAAACGTATTTTCAATATTACAAATAATTCTGACAACAGTATTTTCAAATTTTGTGTAAATTTTTTCTATAGTGTGCTACACTATTCACTCACCAACGTGAACAACTTTTTATGGTTCAAAAAATAAGCACATGGATCAACATTAGTTGTGAAACCCCAAATAATCACAACACCGATTTACATTTTACAGCTGATGTAACAACAGAGATCTTCATAAAATCTGCAAGTTCGTAACAGCAAAACGCAATTATAAAAGTGATGCAGAGCTATTGCTAAATCATACTGCAATTTACAAAGGTGTGGAAAACTATTAAAGCGGTCTAGAGACAGCAGTTTTTTTGATATAATAAGAAAGGCTTACCGCTTAGGGTTGACAGCCTAAAAATCAGGTGTGCAGCCGACAGAAATACTCAAAGAACCTGGATGCATTCATCGGCATTGTAGTCGATATACACCATACCTTTGAACAAACACTTTTAATTTTAAAGATATAGACTTGCAGGTTGATGTGACAGTCTTAAATAGGCCACTTCAGTGTGTTAATGATTCCCGGATTTGTGTCAAATTTAGTGAAAACCTTTTTGAAATTTTTCAAGTCTGATAACTTTAAAATCAATTTTTTTTTTGTGGGTTTTTTTGACTAAAAGTCTGAACAACTTTGTAAGAGGAGAATTATACATTTCATGATTTTTTAAAAATTAAGGAATTTTGTTTTGAAAAGTTTTTGGTTTTAGCGAGATAACTGAGTAAAGAGTTTTAAATGATTGAGAATTGGCTGGCGGTAAGTCAAAGTAGAAGTAGATGTGGCAATCCTGACAGGCCCAGGACTATCACAAAGGCCCTGCACAAGCTTGAGAATTTCCATGTCTTTTTTTAAAAAAAATTTAGGTTCGACTTGAATAGCAGCTACAGTATGATGGATTTTTTTTTTGTTTATTATAAAATCTTATGGTAATAGTTTATACTGAAGAGACACCAGAAATACCTGAGTCTAAAGCTATTTTTAGCGACCCTTTACCCGTAGGCGCGGAAATTCGGGAAAGCCAGGATTTTTCTATGGGCAACTAGGTCCCCTCATCATACATCGACAGCAAAAAAAATTTTGACGTTCACGAATTCAAAAAGGAAACAGAAAAAAATATATAAATTTTGGTTATTTTTTTTACGTTAACAATTTGCAAGACAATAGATACATTAAAAGATTTTGATTTTTTAATATTTCTGTTTTACAAAATTCTTAGAAAATGGTTCTTGGTGCTTGTAAGTTGTTTCTATATTTAAAAATGTCAAATTCTCCAAAGACTGATTAAAAAAAACCTGAAAAACACAACACATAGTGGGTCGAAACCTGGAATAGACAATCAGTAAAACACTGATATGCGGTTATGATAAAACAAATCACCAACAAATAAGTTGCAAATCCAAAGAGCTTGATTTCTTTTTTTTGAAATTCATTATGGTATCGAGTCTAATTTTAGCATTTAAAGTTGTGAGAAAACTCTTGTTAACAAGGTACGTTCCGTAAGATAAAAACGGAACAGATTCTTCACGATGTACTTGAGTATTTCTAGCTAGCCATATTAACGGTATCTAACTTTCTCAATAAAAATTTCATCTAGAAATACTTCTTTTTTTTAAAACGCGCTATGGCCTGTTTGCAGCTGAAACATCTCGCTCAAAAGTTATGGCAAGACATAGTATTGATAAAAAAACGTAAGTGGATTGGAGAGTATTTAGTATATACCATGTTGCTATTTTTAAATTAATAAAATTAATAAAAAGTGCTATTGACAAATTTCAGTTACTTTTTGTGATTATCTTTTTTTTTTTTTTGATTCAGATCTTGAAGTATATGGTGCAAGTTATTAGCTTCTGCAGTGCTTATCAAGCTTGAAAAAAAAAAAAAAAAAAAAAGCCTAAATTTTTAAAACACGGCAGATCCACTTGCACTTACATTGTTTGTCACACACCCACGCTGCACACTCATTTTTGCGGGGGAAGAGAAAGAATCCAGAAATCAATTCTATCTACTAGTCAGCGATTTTGTGGAAAAAAAAGTTTACTTGTTTTTTGTTTGTTTTTTTTGGAATTCATGTCATTTATGTCAATTTTAGTTGAAATTAAAGCTAGATAAAGTTGAAGTTTTGGGGGTTTGTGCTAATAGTTCTAGATTTAGTCTGGGTCTTATCTCAAAGTGTAATCACCGTAAACCATTTAGTTGTATAAGTGGAATAAAGATAGTTTTTTTGTTAGTTAAATTTTTTTGTCTTTTCATCAAGTCATCAGCGGTGTTGGGTTATGGTCGTTGTTTTCTTCTAACTTGTTTCTTGAATACTTTTTGACAAGCTTGAGGTTCCAAAAATGTAACTTTTAATTGGTCGATGTGATAGACGCTATGTATATATTTATAGTCTAACGTGGCCAAAGTGGGTTATATATACAACTATCTAATCAGATTGATTTCAAGATTCCAGAGAATATGACGAACAAATGCAGCAGTTGTCACTACTAAAAGGCATTGAGTTTGTTTGACTATTTTTTTTTACATGGCGGAGTTTTTTGCTGCTGCTTTTTTTTTTTTTTTTTGGTTTGCCTCCTTAAAAAAAAAAGGAATCGAGGTTACTGATACAGCTTTGAGTTTGGTGCGTTTTGCAGATTCTCAAAAAAAAAAAAAGACTCAAACTCGCAGCTGCCAAAAAAAAAAAAAAAAACATGTCGGATCTCACAAAATTGAGTCAGAATTATGGAACTCAGTAATTGTCATAAATACATAAAGGACTTAGAAACTGAGTCACCAGAATAAAAAATGCCTATAAAGTGATTTTATGACATTATGTACAGCCTGTAAAACTAGAGCTATTGTGTCTCTGAATGTGTTTTGATGTCAACGCTGATTAAACCTATTGGCTTATATAATCAATAACCTCAAATTTAGTCGAGTCCAACTCATTTCTGCCGGCTTCAGTCTTACTAAGCCTTCCATTTTCTAATAGAGTCCCCCAATGCTATTCTGTACACTGTGTCTTTTGCGGTAAGAACTCGAAGTTCTAGTGCGACTCCGTTATGTGCCTTCTTGAACCTTCAGGCACATATTAGTTAAGGTTTTTTTTTTTTTGGGGGGGAGAAGAGGATGGGGTATTCCGCCATTTTCAATAACGGTTACTATTTTTTTTCTCCAAGCTTTTTGGTCATGTGATTTCATTCAATTTTAAGAAAAAAAAGGTTTAAAGTTTTTTTTGTTTGTTTTTTTGGGCAGTTTTTCCCACACTCCCCCGGAAAACAAAATGTTTGCATTGAGGTTATGGTGGTAGTGATGATTGCTCTATCTAGGAGGGGTTGTATAATTTGTTTAATGTTGGTTGTTGTTTTTTTTTATTTAGTTGCTTTCACATCTATTTGACTAATCTGACCGGGTAATCCACGTTTTATTAGACTGATTGGGTACTTTTACGGTTACTGTAGCACTGACAGGTCCTTGTTCGAGTTTGCCATTCAAGTGGTTTTCGGAGACTCAATTGTTCCGATAGTAAAATCGATTCACAACAAGCACAATCGTCAAATGTTTTTTTTTTTTTTTTTTGAACGGCAACGCTTATGAACGAGTCATCCATAAGTATCTTTTTTTAAAAAAAATACAGAATTTAAAAGAGTCTTTTTAGTAATTTTATAAATCACAGAATTGAAAAGAAAGTTTTTTAGTAATTTTATGAATCATGGAATCCAAAAAAAAAGACTGTTAGTAATTTTATAAATCACAGAAAAAAAACTTAAATTTTTTAGTAATTTGGTAAATTAAGTGAAAGCCTCTTCTTTTTTTGGTGCTTCTTCTGCTCATTGCGCCACCAACGTGCCTGAAGATTGATGATATCTGGTTCTGTTCATCAATTGCTGAAAGATGGAAATTTTTGGAAATATAAATATATCTTCATTCCCCTCTTTTTTTTTTCACTCTCTTTTTTTTTCATCTTCATCTTCAATCTCCCATCTTCAACAACAATCATCAAATCCAAAACTAAAAACAATTAAAAATGGCTTCACTTCCTCCTTCTGACTGCTGCACTCGCGGTTTTAAACACAGTACGAACATTCCATTTCCACTCGAATCAATAAATATTTGATTTTTTTTTTTTTTAATTTTTTGGTGTATCAATTCTAACTTTAAGATAAAGCCGGCGAGCCTGTTGGTAAAATTGTCGATTTCAACGGAGGTAAGATATGGACTGCAGAGAATAAAAGATTAACAATGACATTTATTAACTCGAAATAGTCGAGTCCTACGTCACTGGCGATGAGGCCAACGCTAAGGACAAGTTTCTCTACTTTTTCACCGACGTCATTGGCCACAAATTCGTCAACGCTCAGTTGCTTGCTGACCTGTACGCCGAGGAGGGCTACTACGTTGTTTTGCCAGATCTGTTCAAGGGTGATCCTGTCAAGTTGAACCCGCCTGCAGGCTTTGATATTAGCAACTGGCTCCCTGTTCACAACATTGAGTTTACCCAACCCATTGTTGACAAGATTGTCGAGGGTGTCAAGGCCAAGTTTGGCAAGCCCAAGTTTGCTGCTGCCGTTGGTTACTGCTTTGGTGCCAAGTACTCCATTCGTCTTCTCTCAACTGACAACATTCAGTCGGCGTCTGTTTTCCACCCGTCGTTGGTTGAGATTTCGGAGGTTGCTGCTATCAAGGGTACTCTCCACATCTCAGCGCCTGACGATGATTACGTTTACACAACTGAGCTTCGCCACGAGACTGAGAAGACTTTGGAGAATCTGGGCAAATCTGGTACCAAGTACCGCCAGGTTCTTTACAATGGCATTGGCCATGGATTTGCCATTAGAGGTGACATTTCTCTTCCTCTTACCAAGTACGCCAAAGAGCGTGCTTTCAAGGACACTGTTGAGTGGTTCCAGCTTACTAACGACCATTTTATTTAATCGTAATGTTGGATATATGAATTTATTGAAATAAAATAATTTTTTTTTTAAAATGGTTTTTGATATTTGTGAGTTGCATTATGAGTTGTTTTGTATGGGGTTTTTTTTTTGTTGCCGATAATGGTGGCGTTGTGTTTCTGAGGTCATTTTTATTTGTTGTTGTTGTTTGTTTTTTTCAATTCCTGAGTTTTGCGAGTTCTGCGAGGTCCGGCGAGGTCTGCAAAAAGTCTTGAACTCTTTCTTTCTTTGAAATATTATTATTTGCACAGTATTAACCAAATAGGAAAAACAAAAAACAAAAAAAAAAAAAAACAAGTGTACACAAACATGACAAAACAAAAAGAAAAAATAAAAAAAATAGAAAAAGAAATTATCATTCCATCAGGCAAAAAAGAGTTTAAAAAAAAAAAAACTAAATTTGGGTACCTTTTTTTGAATTTTTAAGAAAAAGGAGAAAAGAAAAAAAAAAAAAAAAAAAAAAAAAAATTTTTATATTCCAACGATAACTTTGTCAAAACAAAAAACTTATAAATATATACGTTTTTTTCCCTCTCTCTCTTTTGCTTTTTTTCTTTTTTGAAATTTTTTTTTTTTTTGGTTTCTTTTCCCCTTTTCTTCTCCCCTAGCTCTCTCTCTCTCTCTCAACTTTACTTTTTTTACCACAATCCCAATTTTAATTCTACATTCTTCCTTCCTTTTTCCCTCTTTCTTTATTCTAATTGTTTGTTTCTTTCATCTCTCTGGTTTACATTTATAATTACTTCCCTCTCTCTTTCTTTTTTGCTCTCTCTCATAGTCTCGTTTCTTTTTTTTTATTCCTGTTTTCCTTTCCTATACCTTAATAATGTCCACGACCAAGGCCACCGGTGAGAAAAAATTAAGCAAACCGACAAAGTACCCAAAGATATTCCAATGCACCGGGTTTGGAGACTGTCGGATGACGTTCACGAGGTCCGAGCATCTGGCCCGGCACATCCGTAAGCATACGGGCGAACGCCCGTTCAAGTGCCATTGCAACCGGTACTTTTCTCGCATGGACAACTTGAGACAGCATATTCAGACGGTACATGCCGATGAAAACCTTGACTCAATCAGCATAAACAGCAATAACTCGGGGAATAATACCGCAAACGGCGCCGGCGGAAACAAGAGAAAAAATAAACCAAAGCCTTTAAACATTCCGCCTGAGCGAACCGAGTTTTTGAGCATATCACCGACATTATCAAACAACAGCAACAATAATGTAATCAGCAACAGCGCAACAAACATCAACAACATCAACAACATCAACAACATCAATAACAACAACAACAACATCAACAACAACATCATCAACAAGAATAACAATTTTAACACTAACGGCAACACCACATTTAATACCAACGGCAACAACATCACCAGTAGTACATTTTTCCTTTCATCACGTGCAAGCAACAGCAGCCTCAACTCCGTCACCTCTCAGGCATATCCGCCGAGCTACCCAATCCCGAACCCGTCTCCATGCTCGTCATCCTTCTCTACAGCGTCGTCTTCGTCGTCCTCGTGGCTGTCTTACGTGCTCAACGAAGATGACGAAGCTGTGCGGAGCGGCATCGGGTACTCTGACGACGAAGATGATATTGAGTTTAGCCACGACAGGAAGCTGCCGTCGTTGTCAAGTCTGCTTGAGGGTAACCGATTTCTTCCCAAGCCTGAGACGTTGAAAAAACACTCCCATAATTATCATCACCACGAACACCAGAACAAGAAGCGCAAAAAGAAAAACTTGTCCAAGCCTCTACCATCTCTGCCGCTGGAAGCATACAACAACAAGTCGCTGCCGCCGATTTACGTAGACCAGATGGCGACGACACCTAACCCACCGGGCATGGTCAATAACCACAACAACATCATTATGAACAATCCCAATAATTTCAACAACGGATACTACATGCCAGGCCTACCACCACCACCACCGCCGCCAGTTGCGCCGTCGGCTCCAGCATCGTTATCATCCACTTCAAGACAGCCCAAAAGCTCGCTGGAGGTGTTGATGCAAGCAGCAGGCGTAACTTGATATAGGGCCCTGAAAGTTGAGTAAGGTAAAACAATCCCCATGGTACCTTGCTTCGAAAAAAAATCATTTTCGGGGAAAAAAGTAATAAAAAATTTAACAAAAAAAAAAAACAGGCTCAACCTATTTATATTTTAAGTTGTTGTTGTTTTAGACACTGCGGCAACAGTTTCTTCTCCTCCTACCCACGCATGTAAAAACACACACACACACCTTAGGAAATGTTGAGATGAAGAAGAGGACTGACTTGAAAGTATCCAAGTTTTATCGCATTGTAAAAAAAAAAAAGACAAGTGCATAACAAAAAAAAAAAAAAAAAAAAAAAAAAAAAAAAAAAAAAAAAAAAAAAAGCTGATATTAATATTAATTTTTTATTATGTATTTTTTTTTGTTTGGTTCCAATTTTAACGCCAAGAAAGAAAGAAATAGTAATGTCATGGTTTTTGAGGGTTTGGGTTTAGAAAACAAAAAAATGGTTTTTTTGTTTTGAATTTTTGAACTTTTGTATCGCCAATAAACAAAAAAAAAACAATCATTTTTTTTCCTGTGATCGTACTTTTTCTCGATTAAAGGAACACACACACGTTAACACACCAAAAAATGAAATTTAAATAAAATTATCTAATCACAGTTCACATGCTTTAATTAGCCTGATGTTATATTAGGGTGTTGGTAAACTCGCTATATGTTCACGTAACTAACCTGCCGCGACTTGGTTAACCTTTTTGTAATTCTTCAACTTTTTGGTTGAAAAAGTTAATACAGCTTCTACCATTGATATTAATTTGTAATAAAAAAAGAATTTCTTGGGATATAAACTAAAACTGATGAGCCTTCTTTATAAAACTAATAGCTTTGCGACTTTGTTTTTGTATTATTCTTCTGTTTCAAAGCTTTTTTTTTTTATTTTTTGTTTCTATCTATATAAAGTTGCAGAAAATATGATTACATAAAAAGCTAAAGAATACCTAATATTAACCAAGTCGCGACAGTTTAATAATGTTAACATATAGCGAGTTTACCAAGACCCGTTGTTACAGTGTGTCTATGGAGCTTCTATGCAGGCAAAACAAAAAAAAAAAAATTTGACGTTTAGTTGTACACTTGTCGGTTTTTTTTAAATAAAAATTTATAATTACAGTTTAAATGTACTGTGTGTGTGAGATTTAAGTGTTATTTTAAAACCAATTAAGTCGTGAAACATATTTTAGTCATGATTGTGTGAAAGCAAAACTCAAAGGGTATATCCATACACATGTAAACGTATAATGATTTTTTTTTTGAATAACAATCAGCACTAAAATAAATAAGTCCGATGTAATTGAAATTTTTGTGTTAACAATTTTTTTAATGAATGAATTATAAGTATTATAAAAAGCAACAATACATTGAGATCTTAGTTTTAAATATATTTAACAAGTCTGTTTATATTTGTTTTGTAGAATCAAATAAAAAGTCTAACAAAAAATTTAATGAATTTTTAAATTTTTTTGATATATGTTTGTGTTTAACAATAAACTGATTTTCTATCTATATGTTTGTGTTTAACAATAAACTGATTTTCTATCTATATGTTTGTGTTTTTGGTGGTTTTTGAACTTGTGTACCTTTTTTTTTTTTTCCAATATTGTGAAAATAGTGCATTGAATGTTTTTAAAATTTTTATATTTTTGGTAATGAGAGTGTTTTTGATAGTAACAGAAATGGTAACAGAAATGGTAACAGAAATAATAACAGAAATAGTGACCGAAATAGTGACAAAAGTTGTACTAAAATAATGACACTAAGCCACCTGCTATTGATTACTAACCTCATTTCTATAGGAAAAAAAAAGATCTTTTTCTTTCTCTCATGTATAGTTGTTGATGATGATTTGAATTATTTTGTTAAAAAAAAACAATAACAAAAATCTCATGTTTTCTCAGCAAGTAGTTTGAGCACGCCCTAACCCTTTTTAATTTTTTTTATTTCAACAACTCCTTTTTTTTTTTTTTTTTTTTTTGTCAACAAAAATGACACACACAAACTTTAAATTCTTTTCTTTCTTTCTCTCTTTCGTTTTCCCCCCCCAAAAAACCCACAAAAAAGCTTCCAAACATAAAATCTTTAAATTTAGAATTTTATTTTAATTTAATTTTACTTTAATTCAAAAATTAGTTTGTGTTAAATTTTATTAACTTTTAATAAAAAAAAACTATTTTATCTGAATATTTTTTTTTTAATTTTTTTTATTTATATAGTTTCAGTTGCTACTTTTTTTTTTTCTTTTTTTTTTTCTTTTTTTTTTCTTTTTTTCCCCTTCTAAATATCACACTTTTTTTTTTTTTTTGCAATTTTATTCTCTCTCTCTCTTCGTCGCTTTTCTTTCACTACACAACAATGAGCTATTACTATCAACAACAACAATACCAGGATGAGACTTCGTCGTCATCATCCGCATCTCCGCCTACTACCTACTACCGGACCAGCAGTGTGTCGCCGCCTCTGAGCAAAGTCTCCGTCTACAACAAAGGCGTACAGTCCTTGGGCGGCGCTACCGGGTACCTTGGCTCTAGCCGGAGCAGCAGCAGCAGCAGTAGCAGTAACAGCGCTGTTGCCGAGCTTGAGGCTCGCTTTGAGGCGTCACGCGGGTTTGACCTCGAGGACGACCTCGAGTTCTGCCCCGCGTTGGTCAATACACATTCTCAGCAGCAGCATCGCCAACAACACCATCATCACCACCACCACCAGTTGCATTACATTAACAATCATGGCCTTTTTGTCGCAACCTCGCCCGTACCCGCTGCATCGGTTCCTCTTGCAGCCTCGCCCAAGGTCAAGCGCAAAGGTATTGAAATAGTCGATCCTACTACCGGCCTCAAGCTATCAGGTAAAGTCCGGGTGTAGTCCTCCTCGAATCTTATCTGTTTTTTTTTTCTCTTTTCTCTCTCTCTCTTCTCTCCCGTCTACTAGTGTAGAGTCACAAAAAAATTAATTTTTTTTCTTCTCTTGCTTGTGGACGTGGTGGTGGCGAGGAGGAGAGGAGGACTTTTGATCAGTAAGCATTGTGTCCCCTTTTAATGGCGGAACTCACCATCCACGCACGCAGTAATGTACATATACATGCACCAGCAACGGCAAACAACGGTTGGCACGCACCGGCGTGCTATCTGTTTGTACTATTATTATTATTGTTATTATTATTGTTTTTTTTATTACTACTTTATACGATGACCCCCCTCCCTAATGATGATGAAAATCTCTTTATTTTTGACTACCTTTTTTTTTTTTCCCTATTGTGTCTGTGTTTTTTTTTTAATGTTTCTGTGATGTGTGTCGATTTTTTCTCCATATTATAACTTCCCTCTACAAATATAAATATAAATAGCTTTTAATAAGATATACTGGTGATATTTAAAAAAGGTTATGATAACAATATTGGTGAATTTTAGTTTTATGTTTGAAGGTTGCTATGATGCGATTTTCAGCCGTGGGGTTTTTGTTGTTGTTGTTGGTGGTGGTTGCCCAAAATAAAAAAAAAAAACACACAAATGTAGAAGCAAACCAAAAAAAAAAACCCCTTCCCTCCTCTCTATCTCTCCAAAAAAAAAATCAAAAAAATCAAAAAAAAAGAGTTTTTTAAAAACGTTCAAACACTGCGAAAGATGGTGTAGATGGAACAGACAATATACATGATAAAGAAAGAGATTATCAGCTAGAATCATACAAAATAATAAGAAGAGAGAAAAAGGATTAAAAACCTGTGCATTCAAGCCTTTTTTTTAAAACAAAAAATGTATGTGTGTGTGATTTATACAGATGTTATAGACTGGATAGTAAGCTATTTTACCAGATCTTTATCTTGTCTATTACCATTAAAATATTTTATTTTACTTTTTTTTTAGTTAAAAAAAAAATCACATAAAAAGGATTTGGGGGATGATTAACCGTTGCTTCTAAAATACCTTTTGATTTTAAATAAAAAAAATTCGTTGAAAACCCATTTAGATTTACATGGGGGAAGACCTGAAAGACCGACGAGTTTTGATACAGTTGGCAAAGCCAACAAAACACACACACACACACAAAATCAATTTTTTATAATATAAATTAATTTAAATTAGTGATTTATTAAATTATGTTAAATTATCATAAATTATACTAAAGTATCATAAAGTACATGTCCCATGACCAACAACAAGACCCCCAAAAAAAAAACATCGGTTTTTTTTTGCTATCACCAAATTTGTCTCTACATTTTTTTGAAAAAAAGAGACGGCTCCCTCCTCCTACCCCTTTTTTTTTTTTTTTTATTCGGAGAGGGGGGGAGCACAGACGACATCACCCGACGGAACGCAGTGTTCCTTTGGCTACTCACCCGGGTACCGCCGTATTAATGTTTAATTATTATTTTTTAGTCGGGCCACTAGCATATCGGAAAGGGCTTTTTTATGCACACATGCGCGCACTCCAAAAAAAAAAAAATTTTTTTTTTTATTTTACATGTTTTTCTATGTAGGCCAAGTGATGTCATGGTGTATCCTGTCAGGTTGGAGACCTGAGTGGCTTAGTAATTATATAAATACGGGCGTTCCCCCCGAAGTTTTAGGGAAATGAAGGAATAAAAGTATTTTCTCTCTACTCGTACCATAGGTCTCTCGCAAATCGCGTCTCCCCTTCGTGGGTTTTCACGATTTCCCGGAAAATGATCGTGACA
>JAKVQX010000528.1:0-15088 GCA_030463015.1 Geotrichum citri-aurantii
AAAAAAAAAAAAAAAAAAAAAAAAAAAAAAAAAAAAAAAAAAAAAAAAAAAAAACATGGGTCAATCCGATAATGATTACAATCCTTCCGCTCTCCTTGCGCACGATGGGCCCGTTTGTCTGACTAACAAAAAAAAATTACCAAAACCAGGCAGACTCCAATGTTACCCGTTTAGAGAGTCATGCTTTTGAGACTTTGTGACCGATTCTCAGTTTTTTTTTTTTTTTTTTTTTTGATTCTGACCCACCGAAAAAGAAAAAAAAATCTTGTACTTTTCCTGCTGACGTTTGAAAAAGCCGGGTCAATCCGATCGGTCCTAACCGGTTGCTGTGATGAAATTTGGTTACGTTTGATTAGACTCAGTATAGCCAACGATAAACTATTGAGCTTTTGTGCGTTGTGTAGAGGCGGATAAAAGAAAAAATTTATATTAGATACAAACGACAGAAACAATTCAGAGTTGTTCATGAAACAGTGAGTGCTAGACTGGTCAGAATGGCTAGCCCAAAAAACATACATTTTGTTGTCATGTGTTAACGTAAACTTATAAAGCATTCAATGCGATGTGACTTTATCGGAAACCCATTGTTTTGTCCTATAGGTACTATAACATTGTGAGATCACTTTTGAATTTTGGTCAAGTTTTACAATCTTGTAAACACATTGTTAACAAGAGGTTTTTTTTTGTATTTTTGGATAATCTGTGCTCATCTAAGAATGGGCTGGTTCAAAAAAAAGGAAGAAATAACTTTTTTGGCTCAGAAAAAAATTTAAAAGATTGGTATTGATCTTAGTTTAAACTTAAAAAGTTTGTAATTCTATTTACTTGCTGTTGATATTCTCTCAGATTTTTAAAAATCATGCATTGTCTCTATTATTTTTTTTGATCTTTTCTATTTACTAATTCTTAAAAAATGCTAAACAATTCTCAAGGCTGCCGTGAAATCATTGTAAATTCTAGCCTACAGCAAGTTCACACCGAGTATTGTAAATAATTTTCAGCCATAGTAAACTTTACTTGATATGCTAACAGACAAACTAACAAATTTTTGGCACAGTTTAAACAAGCTTTTAAATTCTGGTAAAGTAAAATCTTCAATTTCTTTGCAGATACTTTGATATCTTAAGACATCTTTAACGAGTTATCACGCTTTTTTTTGGTTTTCTTCCCACTTTTGCATAAAGGCTTTTATTACACTTTTCTCGAAGACACCATAATCTAGCTCTGAATAGGGACTTGATATTACACAAAAAAGTACACAAGATTGCCCAGTTTTCAAGAAAAAATTGTTTATAATTGTCAACAAATGATTAGTGGCTGATATTCTTAAAAGAATCACACTGTTTATATGAATAAGGTCTTGAAACTTGAAAAAAAAATTGGGAGATGAAAAATATCCTTCGGTAATTGACGTTTGTTGAGTCATAAAAATTGCTGCTGTTGATAAAGCGTGTGATAGTGATTTTCTGATTTTGAACTATGTTTCTACAGTTCTATATATACTATGCTAGTCTACAGTCATAATTTTTAGTATTTTGGACTTGAAAAGATGGTTTTTGGATCTATTTAGAAGTTTTCTTATTCAAGTTCTTGATATTGAGAATTAGTGTACCGAAGAGATCTCAAACCAAAAATTAAAAAAAATTTTGAACATTTTGTGAATAGAACTGAAAAGTTTAACACTGTTAACTTTTAAGATAAAATTACAAGTTTTTGAGTCATGTTTAAATCTTTTTTTTTCTTGAAAACGGTTTTTTTACAACTAAAAGAATTTGCAAATTTTTTTTTTTTTTTGGTCGGCTTTAGTGGCAATCGAAACTAAATTTTAGAGCTTTTTTTGACTTCAGTGCTTAATTTTAGTGCTTTGATAACTCATAATCGTTCATGTGTCAAGGTCAACTTCAATTTTTTGGTTGACGTTTTTTGAAAGGTTTCAAAAAAAAATATTGTTTTTGCAAAATTAAAACCTATTCAGTATCTTTAAAATAGTTTCGACTTAAAAATAATCCTTCACAATACAGTTAATAGCTGGCTCACAAACAGAGTGTCACGGTATTCCTTGTCTTTAGTTAACGTCCTGTGCCAACAGAAATACTCTACAAGACCAATTATATGCAAAACCAATTTTAATCAAGTGAAAGAAAGAGAAATTTTGGAAAATTGGTAGGGTCCAAACATACATTAAGAAGTGAGAATAAAAAGTAAATAAGTTTAAATAAGTAAAAATACTAGATAGAGAGAAAGCATTTAAGGGACGAGCGAAAACATTGGCAAATCAAGAGAGAGAGAGAAAAAAAAAGCCCTCCCCCACCAAATATCCAATAAAACAGCTCCCAAGGAGTATATACAAGTTATAGAAGATATCAGACTTTCCAGAATATACCTTTACAACATAGTTATAAACACTTGAAGCTAAAGATTACTTTATTAACACAACAGTCATCGCTAGACATACCTTTTTTTAAAAAAAATTACAAGTTCCTTGAAAAATATCTCTTTCTTGAGCCATGTCGCAAAATTATAAACATTCTTAATTTGTATAACAGTTGTTGAAAAGACAAAAAAAAAAAACCCTGGGAACAATATTAGTGCTAACCAGAGATCTATAGATACTATATATAATTTCAGCACGAGGCAACAAGCCACAAAAATCACCAACTGAATACATTTTGTTGCAAAAACTTTTTCTACTGCAACAATTTAAAAAAAAATTAAAAATTTAAAGAAAAGCATAGCCTATTATACGCATAAGAAAAACAATGAATTGAGCAAAAAAGAATTTTATAATTTCAAAAAAAATAAAAAGTGGGCGGTAGTTTTTCCTCTTTTTTTTTTTTTTTTTTTTTTTTTTTTTTGGTTTTGTTTGGTTGATGAAAAGAGCCGTTCTATGGAATCCATTATCTGTGAAAAAAAAAAAAAATTAGGATTGGCTTTTTTTTTTGTCACACAAAAAAATTTAGTAAACGCCTTTCCGTACCTTTTTTCAAATTTTTTTTTTGACAAAAAAAAAAACTAGAAAAAAAAAACCAACAAATCAAACAACCAAGAATTACAAACAATGTTAGTTAATTGCAGTTCAATCACACAATTTTCTTTTATTCTTAAAAAAAATTTTAACTTAAAAATAAACTATACTGAAGGGAAAAAAAAAAAAAAAATTTAGTATAATTTTGGCTGGTCGCTTTTGTCAATTTTGAATACTATTTGTCCTTCATTAACCAATTAATCTGAAGGTATTAACATTTATATTTTTTTTTTTGTTTCAACCGACTTTTGCGCGAGCGCGCACACAAACAGATTAATTTTATAAGCTTCAAAAATAAAATTGAAATTATTGTTGTTGTTGTTTTTTTTTCTCTAAAAATTGCATGAAAGGAGAGTGGCACTGTCTAGTCACAGACATGCGGTTCACTGTGTAGAGTTTTTACATTTGATTTCTTCTTGTTTTTTGATTCCTAATTTAACTAAAGCTATTAAAACCAATTGAATTCATGATACTTTAAAATACAACTGAACGTACTAATAAGGTCAATATAAGTTGATATTCACAGTTTAGTCCAAAACAACCTGACTTCAAAAGATTTCTTTTAAACATCTTTGAGTCAACTTTAAAAAAAAAAAAAAACTAAGTTTTATCTCCCCAAAAAAAGTTTGATAAAAATTTATTTGTATGAATTTACAAAAAAAAAAACATTTTAAGTACAGAAACAAAAACTTATTGAAAAAATTAAAAATAATAAAAAAAAAAAGTAAACCGTTAGACCAAATGTGCATGTGTAGCAGCATATGGACCAATACTTTCAATTCAAATTTGTAAATTAATTTTTATTAAAAAAAAAAAAAAAATTAAAAAGCTTGTTTTACTATTGACCACACACACAAACTACGTCATAATCATGAACTCTGAAAGATAATAAAAAAAACTTTTTTGGAATTTTTTTTTTTTTGAAATTCTCAAAAAGAATTTTGAATTTTAAAAATATTATTTTTTTCAAACCATTTCGTATCTTGAACAACAACATTCTCTACTCATTTAAAAACATGTCATTCACACACACCCCCAACTCAATCTCCACGACCTATTAGAAAAAAAAAACAAATAGAATAGGAGGAAGAAGAAAGGAGGATGTTGAAAAAGAAAAAGAGTTGATCAAAGTAAATATAAAAGATTGGGAGGGGGAGCTATTCAAAAAAAAAAAAAAAAAAAAAAAAAAAAAAAAAAAAAAAAAAAGATATGAAAAAGCTCATAGACTGTTGCTCTTGAAACCATTTTGTCTCTACCAAGAAAAATTAAATTCAAATAAAATTTGTTTTAAAAAAACATTCGTCACAATGAGATCAAAGATTTCATTTTTCGTTGTTAAATTTTTGTTTGATCCTTTTTTAAATAAATACTGAAACGAAACCAATGCAATAAATCATACGCCAAGCCTCCTAAAAAAATTTAATAAATTTTTTAGACAATTAGTTTTAGCTTGCTACCCGTTGTTACTGGATATACACGTTGTCCATCAGCATGTTGTAGTCACCGTCCAGACCATTTTGGTACTCGGTGAACGACGACATAACTGAAAACGATATGTGCGCGGCGGGTCCGCCAGGCAAGCTGAAGCTCTCAGGCTTGGGGAGGTGGGGTTGAGGAATGAGCCTGTGCTGCGGCGACGTCGAGGGTATCGCGTATACATGCTGCTGTGGCGGCGGCTGATTGCCCGGCATGCTCAGCATCGACAACGTGGGTATCGCAGCAGCGTCGGCGAGATTGTGACCGAGTTGTTGCGACACCTCCTGCGTGTCTTCATCTTGGGTGCTGACACTGCTGGTGTCGCTGGGCTCATCCTTGATGCCGCTGCGTAGATTTGATTCCGGATAGTTGTTGTGGTCAATACTGGCTGTGCGTGTGGCATAGTGGGGCAGAGGTCGGAACTCGCGTTTAGGCTGTGGTGGATGCGGCTGATGCTGCAGGTATGGCTGCTGGGCGGGCACCACCGGGGGATGCTGTGTAGACGGTTGAGTAAGCTGCTGAGTGGGCGGTTGAGGGGGCGACGGAGAGGACGGTGCCAGTTCTGGGAACATGACGCTCAGTTTGGTGAGCATCGAGTCATACGGCAGCTGGGCAAAAAGGTGCTTATACACAACGTTAGCCAAGAAATATTTGTCGTATATCTGGTTCAAAAACTGTGAAATGTTTTTTGGAAACGGCTCGTTTTTCTCCTTGAACAGCTGGCGCGCTAACTGGTGAAACCACGAAATTGTAATCTTTTTTTTCTTGTTCCTGAGCATTAAGTACGTTTCCTCGAGAAATGCAAGCTCGATTTCCGGGTGGTCAGACGACCGGCCCCGACAGCGGCCGTCTGCGAGCAGCTTGAGGTGTGAGAGTAGGAGGTTGGTTTTTTCTGATTTCTGTTCTGCCTTTTTCTTTTGGCTAGAAATATCAGCATCGGCGCTTGAATCCTGAGGGCGGCAGCGGCGACCACGGCCACCAACTTGTTTGATTTGGAGGCCGTTAGAACGCAGTAGCGTCGAGAGGGTGGACTGTGGAAACTTGCGGCCAAAGGTTGATTCTGCCCATTCTCTGACGACTTTGGTTGAGGGCGGTGTTGGGCGCGAGGCGACAAAGTTGCAGATCTGGAGGCGTGTGATGTTATCAATGCCCTGGCGTTTTTTAGCAATTTTTTTCGAGGTTATAGAGGTCATTGCAAGTAAAAAAAAAAAAAAATTACAGTTGTTGAACGTTTGGTCAAGAGAGACAGAGAGAGAAAGAAATGGTCGAGTATTTACGTTCCTGACGTTAGATGGATATAACGCTAATTCAGGAAGAGAGCGAAAAAAAAAAAAAAATTAAAAAAAATTTTAATTTTAAAAAAAAAAGGTTTCAAGAGAATTGAAGGGGAACCAGGGGGGAATCAATACAGTATTTATAACTTTTTTTAATTTTAAAATTTTTATTGTTGTTGTTGTTGTTTTTTTATTTCGAAAGATTAACAAACAAGAAATGAAATATAAACGATTTAAAGAAGAAAAAAAATAAATAGAAGACGTTAAAAAATTTAGTTGAAAATTAAAATAAAAAAAAAAATAAATCAATTAAAATAAATTAAATAAATTTAATAAACTAAATATATAAATTATACTAATTAAATTGAATAAATTAAAAATAAATGAGTGAATTTGATTACCATGAAGCAAATTAAAAAATGGTTGAGTAAATAAGTTAAATTAAAAACACAAACACAAAAAAATAATTAAACAGTTTTTTTTAAATTAAATAAAATAAAAAAAAATTAAAACAAAACTAAATTAATTAAAATTAAACCAAATTAAATAAAATAAAACTAAATTAAATTAAAATAAACTAAATTAAATTAAAATAAACTAAATTAAATTGTATACATGAGATCGTTATTATCGGGGTTGGAAGTACAGGGTCTCATTTGTATCATGTCTAAAAGGTGTGTGTGTGTGTGTGTGTGTGTGTGTGATTTACAAGGCTTGGAAGTATTGAAAAACCAGGGCAAAACCAAAAAAAAAAATTGAATTAAAACATCATAAAATAAAATAAACCGAACCAGAGTATGGAAAAGGGTCTCAATGGTTATCGCACCAAACACACACACACATACAAGCCTGGTCGGTGGTAATGAGTCAACCACGGGTCAACGGTCCATTTCACAGTCCAACACACACACACAAAAGTAATTGAGTGTGTGTGTGTGTGTGTGTGTGTGTGTGTGTGTGTATAATAGTATACACGTGGGGCTGTATTCAAATTCTTATTTTTGATTTTACACACACACACTTTGCTTTGTCTCGCTAATTGTCGACTATTTAAGAAAATCACACATTTAAATAAAAAAAAAAAAAAATAAAAAATTTCACAATACGAATTTTTTTTAAAAGTGTGTCCTAATTAGGCTTATCACGTGAAATGCACCTTTCCTCTTCCAGGTAAAAAAAAAAAAAAAAAAAAAAAATTTTTAAATCACTTTCCACACACACACACACACACACACGCATAAATATAAAACATAACCACCACCACCCCTTGCCCGTTATTTTTTTTCGAGAGAGAAAGGCTGAAACTAGAGAGGCAAACTGAATAGTCTTTATTAAGGCACAACAACAACTCTGGGTAGTTGACTTGTTGATCCCCCCCCCCCTCCCTTTTCACCTGTATTATATACTTGTTTATCCAAGAACAATATAAATTTTAATTTAAACACTAGCAGCGCCCTTTTTTTCATAATTTCCTAATATCTTGTCAAAGACATCTATTATCGCCGATAACGGTGCTCTTTATTTAATTGTAATTTTCATAACTATCACATATAAATTTCTTTCTTACTTTAATTAATATTATTATTACTTCTTTTGTTCATTCTTTGCTGGCTCTTCTCCAGGCGTAGTAGCGTAAATACTCTGAAGCACAAAGTTGGCTAAGTCCGCGTTCTCAAAGTACGAGACGTGCGACGCCAGCGCTGACACCAGGGTTATGTCCAATGGACCCACCTGAAAACTATGGTCTACCTGTCCAGCCTTGGGGTTCAGCAACCGCAGCCGGCGCCGCACCTCGGCCTGCACTTCCGCCGGAAGCTCGTTGAACCGATTTTTAGTCTCAGCCACAGTCTTATTCTTACCCTCGGGGCTGTTGGCAGATTTGCCCTCGGCCGCCATGTTTCCGCTCACGGACGACAGCGTGGCCCCAGTACTCTCTGTGGCCTTGAGCAAGTCGGTGAATTTACTCGTTTGTGGCAGAATGCTGGCTGCCATGTTCCACATGTTACTCGCCTCTGATGCAAACCGTTGCGACAGCTGCTGCAAAGCCTGGATTTGACTGGGGAATGAGCCCTCGGCAAATGGAACCAACTTGGGCGCAAGCAGCGCTGCATCGCAATGAGCAAGCGGGTCTACCCTGTAGGCAACAGGGTCCGACGGGTGGAAAACATTGTAGTAGTTATTGACAGTCGGGGTCACCGAGTTGAACATGGCGTCAGGATTAGTGCTGACTGCACCACCATCATCTTTGTTGCCCTGTTGCCGCCCCTCTAAATGGTTACCCTTGAGTAGCTGAAACATTCCCACCGGGCTGCCCACGCCAAAAAAGTTATCGACCTCAAAGTCAAGCTGGGGTATATCGCTGCCTTCACTCTTTGCCGCAGTTTTTTTACCGGAATGATTCTTCCCACACAAAATGTCAAAAACAATTGCAGAGCCCAGTGAGTGGCCAATAAGACTGACCTTGGGGTTTTTGGCAAACCGCGGGTTCTGTTCGCAAAACTTACGGTACGTGCTGTTAAGGAGCTCAACATTTGACGCAATGATTTGTGCATGGTACTCTGGTTGGTAAAACAGGAGAACATCGAGCACAACATCGCCAATTAAACTGCGCAATGGAGTAATTCCCTCAACCGTGATATCCTCGAGACTAACTTCCGAGGTTTTCTGCATCTTGTTGCCGTTAGCGCGCTGCTCGATATCGTTGCGCGTCATACCAAACTCAATGTTATGGCGCCAGATCAGCGGAATCACTTGAACGCGGTGGTTTGTAGCGCTGTCAAGGGCGCCTTCTTCACTCTCAAAATACTCCTCCATGCGGGCGCGGTCAAGCTTGCTGGGTTGGTTTCCCAGTGTATGCGCGCGCGCCTTTTCCTGCATCTCTTCGTTTTGCACAAACACCTCTTTAAGCAGCTTGCGGAAAATGTTAATGTTGTAAGCAAAATTGACGGACTCAATGCGCTGGCCCAGCCGCTGGCCAATGCCGTGCACACACAGCACGAGATGGTCCACATCGCGTTGTAAAGGCCGCGACTCCTTGCTCACAAGCTCGCTTTCTGCCTTGCTGGTGCTTTTGGCCTCCATCTCGGCCTTCTCGTCGCGCGTAGCTTCCAGTTCAGGCTTGCCAGACTGCTCATCAGTGTCGCGGTAGCCTCGGACAAGCTTTGTACCGCCAATCGAGGCTAGTTTCCGCAGCATTGAAGAAGCAAGATCGTTCGAGTTTCGCAGCAGTGTTAAAGCAAGATCATTTGAAATCAACCATGCACTGTTCCCCTTTTCTTCTAACTGCAAATAGTTTTGCTCATCGGCGTCCTTCTTTTCGTCCGCTTCAGACTGGTTTTTTGACTCGTCATTCTTTTCCGGGCCGAGCAGCCGCTTGACAATGCCATCTTTATTCAACCGAGTGTTGAGTTTGTACAGTTTGTGCTGATGATCCTTTTTGTTGTTGTCCTTGATGATAATTCGCGCGTGCGTTTCGTCGTGGCTAGAGCCCGCGTGTGTCTTGCCGGCGTCACCACGTGAATGGTAGTTATTATCACGCAGCGCCTCGATTTCCTCTGCAAGAGACTCTGGACAGGGAAGCACCGGCTTGTTGCCATCGGCAATAAACCACGTGCCGCGGCGCACCTCAAACACGGGGCCTTCCCAGTACACCGGGGCGAGCGAACGCTCGCGCAGGTCAACTTCAAACAGCTGGTCCTCCAGCACAGTGACCTTGGGAATCGCCGGGCCATTAGATTTCGTACTGCTTGTGGTGGCGACGACATTTTGGTACGCGGTCTCGAGTTTGCGCGAGTCGTACAGACTGAACGGGGTAAACTTTGAAGCGGTGGACGATGTTGTCCAGTTCAGCAGGTGGGGTTTGCGGATCGGCACATCGGTTGCGTAGAACCAGCGTACACGAGATTTGTCGGCTTGGTCAATGTAATCGCCGTTGTTGGCAGCAGTGGTTTTGTTGCTTGAAGGTCCTGTTGTGGAGTAACAACGATAGAAAACGCTTAGTCTGGGGAAGGGTCTTGCTGCAGCTTTTATCATTCTGTTTATAAAAGGTAGGTTTTGTGTGTGTGTGTGTATTAATTATTTTTTTTCTCTTTTTTTTTAAAACTGAATTTCAATCTATAATCTATCTCATCTACTTATGGTATCTATGAACAAGGTAAACGTTGTTTCTAGACCTTGGGAATCATAAATTTAAACAATGGTAAAAGAGATGAGAGGTTTTTTTCAAAAGAATTTTTTTTTTTTTTTTTTTGGTTGGTTTTTTTTTATGGAAAAAGACCACGTGTGATAACCAGCATAGAAAACAAGTATAGAAGAGTGCTGATAATTGATAAAATAAAATAAAAGTTTACAATTAGGCACTTGGTTTTTATAATCATGAAAAAAAAATAATAAACCATTGGACTTGCCTGCCTCGAAGATACGTTCAAAAGATTTCCTCGAAAAAAAAGTACACACAATTTCCTAGCCGCCTAGACTCCTGCATTTCCAACGTTGACATTATAGTTTTAATTTGTTATTTTTTTTTTGAGTTGCAAGAGAAAGAGAGAGAAAATGGGAAGGGTAGTGTTTTATGTATATATAGATCTACACAGACACCACCTAGTGGTGCCGGTAGCCAACGACCTTTCTTCTGCCAATGATCTCACCAAGAGAGAAAATGCCGAGAACCTGAACAGTTCCAATCAGGAACTTGACAGAGTAATCGCTCGAGTTGGCCTTGACGCTGTCAATGTAGTGCTGGGGTCTCTTGAAGGCATCCAGACCAAGAGTCTTGAGGCTTTCAAAAACAGCCTTGAACTGGGGACCGGTAGGAGGAGCAAGACCCTCCTTAATGTAGATTTGCTTGCCGAGCTCAGCGACAACCTTTGACCAGAAAACAGTCTTGGAGACAAGGGCTAAAGAAATGAGTTAGTACTGGGTAGTGAAGAAGGGTTTGGTTTGAATTTTTTTTCATTTTCATTTTTCATTTTTTTTTCGTGATGAAGTCTCCCAACCAATAGCAACGCAGCAAACCGAAAGAAAAAAAAAAAAAAAGAGACAAAAAAACAAGGCAGATTGAATGTAAAAGCGCGCTGAAGAGGCATCATTCTATCAAGCAACAACAAGAAGAAAGCGGAATTGCATATAGACCAGACAAGGGGAGGTAAAAAAAAAAAAATTTGAAAAAAAAAAATTAAAAAAAGATGCGAGGAAACTTACCGGAAGCCTTGTTGACAATACCGCTGGCGGCAGCAGTAGCCTTAGCAGCAGTAGAGTTGAATCTAACGCCGCGGACGGTAGTCTTGGTAGCCGAAAGTAAGGTGGAACGGAACATTCTTTATGTGTGGCGATAAAAACAAAAAAAAAAAAGGGGGGAGTGGAGGAGGGAGAAGAGGGTTGAAGGATAAGACCAAAACGAAGTCTGAGATTCTCTTGTGTCGTGAAGTCGAACGGATGTTTGGTGGAGAAAAAAAAAAAAAAAAGGAAAAAAAATAAAATAAAAAATTAAAACAAAAAAAATAAAAAAAAATAAAAAGGAAACTTTTCGCCCTGCAAAAATTTAAAAAATTCCTAGATTTTTCATTAGTCAAAGCCAAATATCACCAAAAACACGAAAAATTGAAAAAAACACAAAAATCAGAAAAAAAAAAGTTTAAAAAAATCCGTCACTACCACCACTTTTTTAGCGAATCGCCCCGCCCGACCTCTCTCTTTAACGCGCCCCTTTCCCCGGAACACCAACACGGATCATGGTATTCTACTCTTTCTGGATTTTTGACAGGCACTGTATGTTTCCCGGCCTGTGCGCGTACTCCGCCTTTGTTCTCTAACCCTCTCCATTCCTGTCTCTAGGCAATTGTGTCTACTCTAAGGACTGGCACCGGGATCGCCAGGACCAGCGCCCGCAATCCATCTCACAGGCCGACCAACTCAGCCGGCAAGGAGGCGCGTTTGCCGACTTTGGCCGGGTGCAGCCCGCATTGGTTGCCAGCTCGGCAGGGGACGATGCCAAGCTTGTGTTTGGTGTAGTCTTTTCGCTGCGCAATATGACACGCAAACTGACAGATGAAGACTCGTTTGTTTCATACAAGACGTCCAAATACCGATTGCATTACTATGAAACACCATCAAATGTGCGGTTTGTGCTGCTTACGGATCCGGGCCTGGACAACCAATTGGTAGTACTAAAACAGATTTATCTGTCGTATTATCTAGAATACATTGTCATGAAGTAAGTACTGACATGCTTTTCCGTAAGGACACCCCGTTGCTAACTTCTTTTTCTTTTCTTTTAACTGTCTAGTCCATTGCATCCCATTGACACGACAAGTTCTCCAATGCTGAACAACGAACAGTTTGTACTTGGATTAGAGTCCTTTCTGTCGTCGCTGCCTGGATTTGAGTAGTGATCTGTCATGTCTGTTATTTCATAAACTTTTTTCTCATATATGCTAGTGTTAATTAGTTATTGTCATTGTTGTTTTCTCTTGATTGTTTTGTGCTCTACTGCCACGATGTTCGTTTGTAACCCGGACCCGGGTTTCATCGGTGCCTGTGTGTGCTGAATGTCATGTGACTTTTCTTTCTCCTGCGTAATCTTTACCCTGTTTCTTTCTCATGTCGCTTTTTTTTTTTTTTTTTTTTTTTTTCTTCCCCTTCTCTTCCATTTTCTTTTCCATCTTCATTTCAAATACTTTACAACGCATCGCAAGAACATCTCCTACTTCTATCCTGCCAGTCCGTTGTCAATCTTAACGTTCATCTGATTTTTGGCCTTTATTTTTGTTTTTATCGAAACTAGTTTTGTGCATGTTACGTTAACACAACTCACATCTGCAACTAACCTCTAACCCAATAATCCATTATCGCATATCCCCCTCTCTCAGTGTCCAGGTCCATGCTGAATCTTCAAACTTTACTTCTTTACTGATATATTCATGGCTGACTATCAACACCAACCCGGTTCTGTTGATGAATCTTCAAAAGTTTTTTTAGGTGACGGGATGTCGGCAATAGCTGACATACCGTCACTGCCCACGTCATCTCACAACAACGATAATAATAACAACAACAACAACAACAATAATAATGCTAATAATACTAATACAAATAATACTAATAATAACAACAATAACAACAATAACAACAGCGCAGGTAGCACCAACAACAACACTTCACCCGAACTAAATACATCACCACAAAATGACCTGGCGCCGCAAACTCCACAGTTCAAGTCTGCTCTGAGCTATACTGAGGTTCGCGACTACGCGTACCCCGACTTCCACCCACTGCACTACGGTGTCCCACTGGAAACCGAAGAGTTTAATGACGAGTACGACGACGACGACGACGTGTACGAAGAAGACTTGGGCACGTATCCCGACTCATATATGCGCGACGGCGGTCCTCCTTGGAAAGAGGACTCTGATCTTGCGAGCCCCGTCGTGATCTCGCACGCGGTCGGCGACCGCATCAGCAAAGAGTATGAGTTCTCCGTTGCGTCCGCTGACGAAATCCACGGCCGCGCCGTGGCACTTTTCGATTTCATCCCTGAAAACGAGAATGAGGCCCCGCTAAAGGAGGGCCAGGTAATCTGGGTCTCGTACCGGCACGGCCAAGGATGGCTGGTTGCAGAGGATCCTCGTACAGGTGAAACTGGGCTGGTTCCAGAAGAATACGTGCAGATTATCACAGGCAATGAGTATTTGAACTCACAATCGGAGCACCTAAACGGGAATTACACAGAAGAAGATGACGACGAGCAACAAAAACAGCAAGACACGTTGCAACTGCTTGAAGACGAAGAGCTACACCGGCAACCACACCAGCAGCAAAACGACATTAAATATACCGAGCAGTCAAGTAGCCTGCCGCACGGCGGACCTGGTGCCTCTTCAGACGCAGACGACAATAACACGCAGCATCAACAGCCATCAACGCAGTCAGATGATTTTTCTCAACCAGCCCTAAACACATCAGTTTTATCTGAAGACCCTGAGATGGCCAAGCTAACAACATCTTTTGAGACAGCCAAATGGAAGTAATAAGTATCAATCCTCAAAAATTTATACTGGATTCATAACATTCACACCTTTTTTTTCCATGACTTGTTATTATTATCTTTATCTCTTACTCGCCATACTTTTTTACCCCCCCTTCTAATAATTTTCATAATCATAATAATAATAGAATAGTAATAATAATTTCGGTACTGATAATATTATTTTGTGAAACTTGGGTTTTTTTTTTATTAATCTTTTTATTCATAAAACGCGGCAAAGCTTGTTCAGCATCTGTCAAAGCAGCAGTCTCTGCTTTTAGGGATCAGTGTTTTTCTAATTTGTTTATATAGTTTTTGGGTGGGTTGTCTTTGGGGGTTTTTTTTTTGTAATTTTATTTATAGATGATGTTAGATGCAAAAATTACATGGTTAATTTTTTTTTTTTCTTTTTTTTTATAGCTATGATTGAGGTGCTGTGTGGTGGTTAAATAGGTTTTGTATGTGTTCATAGTTTTCATGTCATAACCGATTCTTGTAAATCTGAAATATTATTAGTTTTGGCTTACCAGAAACTCCCTCCCCTCCCCCTCTTCCCCCATTAAATCCTGAATATCATGATGGCCAATCTTATTAGCTTGTAATTTTTTATAGAAAAAAACTAAATAAACTTTTGGTGTCAAGCGTAAGAAATAAAATAAAAATTTGTCAAAGTGGGTGGATAGCTTGAAAGCATAATCAACTGTATCCGACATTCACAACTACAAAGCGTGTATGGCATGATTAATCGCTTAAAAGAGTTAAAATCTGACTATCAATTAGTTAATTAACATACATACACTTGCGAGTTGAAAATCTTCTGTTATTCCTATGGTTAGTTATTTGGGGTCACTTATAACAAGGTCAAAGTGAAAAAAAAAGTTGTCGTGTAGTTGGTCGCGTGAGTATATGTGTGTGCGATATCTTAAAAAAACCTGTTAAAAAAGGCATTGATTGAGTACGAGAGAATAAATGCGTTTACACAGGCTAAATGGCAGATATAAATGTTGAGCCAAAATGCACAACAACCGGCCAGTAAATACCTCTCTTCCCTTGCTCGTCTTTATTTCTTTTTTTTTTAAAAAAAAGGATGTGACATTTATGCAAGATTTAGAAAGAATACTTGAATTTACAAGTTGAATTTTTTTTTAGCTGACTTAATGTAAAAGTGATAAAAGTTGTGATAATAAGTCTTTTGATATGTATCTCAGGTTTCCCTTGACACATGGAGCAATTCATAGGGAATCCGGCGCCATCGAATGCTGATACTACTTGTGCGCGTTGAGAGCGCTACTT
>JAKVQX010000529.1:0-15065 GCA_030463015.1 Geotrichum citri-aurantii
GCCCTCGCTTAGTGCGGGAATCCAGTCCTTAGTGGGTGGTGGTTCTTTTTTGTCTATGCCAAGGCATTTAAAGTATTTTCTCGTTTTTTTCATTTTGTGTTTGTCTGGTATCACGTGCCTTTAATTGGGAGGAAACCCGAAAATTTTTTTTTGAAAAGAAAAAAAAAAAAAAAAAACAACCTCTCTAGATTTTTGTTTTTACTTTCTCTCTCCTCTCGCAATCCCTTGACAAACTCGGCCTTTCTGCTCTTGTATATACCGCAATGTCCGCACCTTTCCAGCGTATTCAACAGACTAAAAATGTCACGCTGCCGGGCAATTTCACGCCCGAGCAGCGCTACTGGCGCGGTTTCAAGAACCCCATCCTGGTCAAGGAGAATAACGCAATCAACCATATTCACTTCAACCCGCAGAGCCCTCACGACTTTGCCGTGACCAGCAGTACGCGGGTGCAGATCTTTTCGGCTAAGACCCGACAGGTGGTGCGCACAATTGCGCGGTTTACAGATACAGTCTACTCAGGCGAATTTCGGTCCGACGGTAAGCTGGTGGTGGCCGGTGACGCGACTGGTCTGATCCAGGTGTTTGATGCCAGCTCGCGATCGATTCTTGTCAAGCTTCAGCCCACACAGCATCCGACGCACGTTACCAAGTTTCACCCATCAAGCCTGACTACGCTGCTGTCCGCATCCGACGACAAGGTCGCGAGGTTGTGGGACATTACGTCGCCTAACCCGATTGCGTCCTTTGACGACCACACAGATTACATTCGTACGGGTTGCTTCATCCCATCGTCGAACCTGATTGCTACAGGTTCTTATGATAGTGTTGTTAGACTGTACGACTCGCGCGCCCCACCAGCTGAGGGCCCTATTTCGCAGCACGATCAGGGTGCGCCCGTCGAAAGCATCGTTGCGCTCAACCCTACGACTCTCGTGTCTGCAGGTGGCCCCTCCGTCAAGGTTTGGGATCTGACGTCCGGCAAGACCATCAAGACATTATCCAATTTCCAGAAGACCGTTACAACGCTTTCTGACGGCGGTCCACAGGGCCTTCTTGCCGGTTCGCTCGATGGTCACGTCAAGGTGTTTGACTACTCTTCCGGCAAATGGGATGTCAAGTTTGGCTGGAAGTACGGCGGTGGCGTTCTCAACACGGGTATTTCGCCTGACCAAAAGCATCTGGTGACTGGTCTGACCTCGGGCCTGCTCTCGATTCGCACAAGAAAAACTGAGCCGCGGGTGGCCCAGGGCATTAAGAAAGAGCGCACGAGTGCCAGCGCGCGACTCATGAAGGGTATTGATTACCACGGCGAGCTGGAGCACCGTGTGGTGGTAGATAACAACAAGAGTAAGAAGAAGCTGCCACTTTGGGAGCGGTACCTGCGCCAGTTCCGTTGGGCTGACGCGCTTGACAGCGTGTTGTGCAACGACCCTGAAACCCAGAACCGCATTTCCATCCTTGAGGAGATCCGGAAACGTGGTAAGATTCGCGTCAGTCTGGCTGGCCGCGATGAGGCGTCGCTAGAGCCGCTTTTCAAGTATTTGATTCGCTACACGCGTGATAACCGGACTCTGCCTGTGGCTGCGGATTTCCTGGCTTGTGCAATTGAGATGTACGGCCCGCTGATTGAGAAGTCGGGTGTGCTGGAGTCGCGTGTGAACGAGCTTCGAACTGTGCTTCTGACAGAGATCACCGTGGCGCAGAACGCCCAGCGTATAGAGGGCATGCTTGAGCTTCTGGCCGATAGCTAGAGTAAAAATATGTATGCACATATATAAACTCATGTATTATTATTAATAGAGATTTGTATCTAAATCCTCTTTTTTCTTCTTCTTGTTCTTTTTACTAAAACCAACCTTTTTTTTGTATTAATTTTCTTTCGGAATCAAGTTTTTAACTCCATGATTTCACAAGTTCAGCCGTGCAGTTACCCTGTCTGATCCAGTTTGGACAAATGAAATGCAGCAGCTGTGAAATTCCAAATTTTCTTTCGCTCAGAAAACTTTTCAAAAAAAAAAAAAAAAAAAAAAAAAAAAAAACCTTTCCGAACTAATCACCTTTTTTTTTTTTTTTTTTTTGAATTTTTCCCAACCGATATATAGTTTCCCCCCAACCAGATCCTTCGGACTAAGGACCACTAAGCGGGATAGAACGCACACACACACCCGCATAACATACGCCTAGAGCTACATATACCGAAAAAGTATGATGCTGACACGACGCGTTTTTAGATGCGGCGCACTTAAACAATTGCATGTGCAAAGAGGCTTGCGTTCTACCATAAGATTTTACTCAGAGGCGGCGCCAGCGACATCTGAGCAGAACCAAGCCCAGAAGAAGGCAGAACCCAAGCAAGAACAAGTTGCTGATGCGGCGTCTTCTTCTACTGCAACTGCGGCTGATGCGGTGCCTTGGTATCTTAGATCAACTGAGAGCTACACACAGCTCAACCCGGCGCTCAGTGAGCCTATCCCCGAGTTTCCGGCCAACGCCCCAGAATCGCTGAAAACTATTGTCACAGAGATGGTCCGCGAGTTTGGCTTTACTGACATTGCATTTATTGATTTGCGGAATCGTACGCCTGTGTCCATCTTCGGTGCTGATGCCATTTTGGTTCTGGCCACCGGCAACACTGAGCGCCACATTGGCCGCGGCACAAACGGCCTCATCACTTTCGTTAAGCAGAATTTCAACGTTGTGCCGTCACAAGAAGGGATCCAGACCAGTGGGTTTCTCAAGGTGCAACGGCGGCGACTAAAAAAGAAGGCCAAAAAGCTGGCCAATACGGACGAAACTTTTTCGTACTCTGCTGAGGCGAGCCGGTTTGCCAACAGCTGGGTTGTACTTGACACCAAGGTCGATAGTCTGCTTGTGCACATGATGACGCCAGAAAAGCGCGAGGAGCTTGATCTGGAGTATGTGTGGGCGGAGGATCCGGCTTCTTTTGAAGAGAATCGCAGGCTGCAGCTCGAGGCAGAAGAGTCTGATTTTGAAGTGGGGCAGCAGCAGCAGCCTTCTTCATCGTCTCCGTTTTCTAATTATGGTTCTACTAGAGGCTACCATACATACAGCCCAACCAAGAGGTGGTTCTCGAGTTATGCACCGCGTCTAAATCTGACGCAAGCCTCTTCTCCTGCTGACATACCGCACATCATCAGCAACAACACTCAGACGGCTCTAGAAATTGCTGCTCTCAAAGGTGAATACAAGACTGCTATTTCGCTGGCTAAAACTGACGCTGACCAGGACTCTGTTTTGAAAGCGCACATTAACTACCTGTTCTCCGACCAGCTGGAACCGCTGACAGCCGAGAGCGACGTGGTAAAATCCTTTTTTTCTGAATTCCCCAGAATGCCCACTAAGCAGGATCACCGCCTGAGATTGCAGTTCCTCGTTAAGGCACATGAGCTCAACCCCAGTGTGTTCCGCCTGCGGTCACTGGAGGAGCACCTCATCAACCAACAGGCATCGGGCCTGCTTGTCGATATTGAGGACGTCGAGTTAGTTCTAAGTGCCATCGTCAGCTCTAAGGAGTACGACAGCTCGGAGAAGACGCCGTTCCAGATTAGTCGCAAAAAGTCGCGGGTTGCATACTACATGTTTAAAGATGTGTTGCGACCGCAGGGCACAGACCTGAGCTACAACATCTACCAGCTGCTGTTTAGACTTTGGCTGGATGTGCCGGAGCTGTCATTGTCGGAAGCGCTGAAGAATCCGGCGCCGCCGCGTGACGAGACTACGGGTGAAGTGATTGTGGAGCGCGTTCCCGTGCTGACGCCGCAGGCTGTGACGTTATTCAAGTTCTTGCGCACGTCGCCGCGCCGCATGAACCAGTCTGTCATCTACCTAGCACTTACAGCGTTTGCAAACGACAACCGCTGGAGCTACTTTTTCAATCTGTGGCACACAATTGACAACAATCTTCATTTTGACAACGAGCTATTCACGCGTGTAGCTGCACTTGTGGTCAAGAGCGGCAACCAAGATGCGATAATGACATTTTTCGAGACAATCCTGCAGAAGCAACTAATGGCCAACCCGTTTTTGTTGGACGCGAATCTCACCAAGATAGTGAAGGAGGGTCTTTTGGTCCTGGACCCCAGCGAGAGTGGTTTCAAGCACATTCGTGAGATTGTGTCGGTAGCCTCTCAGTAAACTCGCAGGGGGTGTAATGTGTAAATATATCTCTTAATTTTTAAATAATAAAAAATAAGAAACTGATCTCATTATTAAAAAAGCCAACCATTGCTATGCCAATAAGTTTTAATGTGAATTTTTAAATGTTTTAATCTCATTGTAAATACAATTTTTTTTTCACTTGATTTGTTAACCTTTTGATGTCATCGCCAACTTTGAGCTTAAGAAAAGATTTATTGATTTTTCACACGCATCATTACCAACTTGTGATTTTGAAAAACAAAAAAAAAAAAATTAAACATCAGGTCTTTTTTAATTTTTTTTCTCCATTTGTTTCAATGCACATTCTCCTTTTTTCTTTCCACCATCTTCACTCCAAGTTCCACCCTACTACCTGCAGCTCACTATGACCAAACCCGACGGCTTCGTATTTCCAGCCGACCACTACGGTCTGCCCAAGACAGACTACACTCGCTGGCGCCTCAAGGTCGACGAGCTCGGCAAGCAGAACTGGGTGTACTTGCGCAACGACGACCATCTCACAACCGACCCTCCTACCGAGTACACCAAATACCAACTAGAACTCGACTCATTCAATCCACCTACTTTCCCAAAGCCCAAGACCCCGTTCCAGGCTGCTGTCAATGGGTTTCGCTTTTTAACGCATATCCAGGACGACCAAGGCACGTTCCCCTGCCAGTACAGTGGTCCCATGTTTCTGCTCATTGGCTACGTCGTGGCCAAGTACTTCACGGGAGTGCCCTTTTCCGAGGAAGAGCGAATTGAGATTGTGCGTTACATTGTGAACCGCGCGCATCCAGTTGACGGCGGCTGGGGTCTGCACACGTATGATAAAAGCACGGCATTCGGTACCTCGATCAACTATGTGATTCTGCGTATTCTCGGACTCGACCGCGACCACCCCGCCATTGTCAAGGCACGCAAGTGTTTGCACTCGCTCGGTGGAGCTATAGGCTGCCCGCACTGGGGCAAGTCGTATCTGGCGCTGCTCAACATTTACGAATGGGAAGGCGTTAACCCCGCGCCGCCGGAGCTCTGGATGCTTCCCTATGCCGTGCCCATCCACCCAGGTCGCTGGTGGGTGCACACGCGCGCCATTTATCTGCCGCTTGGCTATCTCAGCGCCAACCGTACCAAGATGGAACTCACGCCGCTTCTGCGCGAGCTTCGCGAGGAAATTTACACAAAACCTTATGACAGCATTGACTTTTCGCAGCACCGAAACACCGTCTGCGGCGTCGACCTCTACTACCCACATTCCAAGGTTTTAGATGTTGCCAACTACTGCATTGTTAAATACGAAAAGTATCTGCGACCCAACTGGTTGTTGCGCCACGCGTCAAATCGCGTGCTCGACCTGATTATGAAGGATCTTGAAAACACAGATCACTTAGCAATTGCACCCATTAGCAATGCTTTGAATGCAATTGTTGTCTTCATTGAAAAGGGTAAAGATTCGCCCGAGTTTCAACGCTTTTTGTACCGCTGGCCAGATTTCCTATACCTCACGCCTGACGGCTTGGCGATGAACGGCACAAATGGTGTGCAAGTATGGGACGTTGGCTTTGCGCTGCAGTACGCAGTACTGATTGGATTAGGCTCTATGCCTGAATTTCGCGATTCTATTATCAAGGGCTACCGCTTTTTGACGCGCTCACAGTTTGTGGAGGAGGCGGTCGAAGGCAGCTTTCGTGACAAACGAGTAGGTGGCTTCCCGTTCTCAACCCAGACACAGGGGTTTACAGTTAGTGACTGCACATCCGAGGCACTTAAAGCTATCGTTATGGTACAGAATTTGCCCGGTTTCGAATTTCTCAAAGAAGAGTTCCCCGAGGAGCGCATGCACAAGTCTGTTGACATTATTTTGGGCCTACAAAACCGTGGATCCTTCCATTTTGGCTCGTTTGCGTCGTACGAAAAGATTAAAGCTACTCCACTCATGGAGATGCTCAACCCGGCCGAAGTGTTTGGCAACATCATGGTTGAATTTCCCTACGTTGAGTGCACGGACTCGTCATTGTTGGGTCTTTTCCACTTCCGCAAGTACTACAACTACAAGTCGCGTGAGATTGACCAGGCCATTGCGGATGCTATCAAGTACATTGTGTCATACCAGAACCCGGACGGTAGCTGGTACGGCTCGTGGGGCGTGTGCTACACGTACGCGGGTATGTTTGCGGTCGAGGCGCTCCAGACGCAGGGCTACACATATGAAAACAACGAGACGGTCCGCAAGGCGTGCGACTTTCTTGTGGCACGACAGGAGGCCGCTGACGGCGGGTGGGCCGAAAACCTGCGCTCGAACGAGGTCTTCAGCTACGTGCGCCACACCGAGTCACAACCCGTGCAGACCAGTTGGGCGCTCATCGCGCTGCTGCTTGCCAAGTACCCAGATCAATCCGTTATCAAGCGCGGCGTTCGTTTCCTCATGGACAAACAGCAGCCCGACGGCTCGTACGGATACAACCACATTGAGGGTGTTTTCAACCATTCGTGTGGCATCGAATACCCCAACTATAAGTTCTACTTTACCATGAAAGCTTTGGGAATGTATACGCTTTCCTATGGCGATGGCCCGCTTAACTAAGCGGTGTTGCTGCGACTGAAGGGAGTATATAGTAGTTTAATCATGATTTGTAAAAAAAAAAAAAAGAATCACGGAATTACAAGTTTACACATTTTAACAAAAACCAAAAATAAGATTAATTATAATAATGCAGATGAAATCTAGCGTCTATTTCATGTAGGGACGGGCGTGCCTGCGGTGCTGACAGTAGCAGCATCAGTGAGATGTGGGTAGCGCTCCGCGACCGCACGGGTGTGGGCAGCAACCGCCTTGTGCAGAGACGCCAGGAGCGGCTGCAAAGCCGCCTGCACCGAAGCCCGAATATCCTCAGGCGCGTCGCGAACAACGGCCTCCACGCGCAGAATCGACTTGCGCACCGACTGCAGGAGTTTGGCCACCGCGGCCGCCTGTGCCGGGTCACCCGACCGGAAGTGGATCCAAAAGTGGCGGAGGAACTCGATTGACGTGATGTGGCACAGCTGGGCGTACTCTTGGACATCCAGCTCAATGGCTTTTTGTTCGCGTGACAGGTTGTTGGATGCCTCGCGCGACCGTAAACGGATGGTCTTGGTGACTTGTTTCTGTGCGCGCCGAATATCTTCTTGGAGAAGCCCCGGCTCCTGCAGATTCAACGTGGGGTCGGCAAGATTAGACTTCATGTACTTGACAGGATGTAGCTGCTCGTCAGTAAGCGGGACAGCAGGAGATTCAACAGAACCATCAGAGGCTTTAACTTCAGCACCGTCATTGTTTGTGGTTGCTTCAGACGACGATGGCTGGTTTTTTTTTAAAGTAAGCTTCATGTACGCTGTTTTAGCCTCCTCCTCAAGCCCGTTTAGCTTGAGTTCGTTTACTAGATGACTCTCGTCGCGATCATGCATACCGTACTCCATACCGTGGTCATCTACACCGTACACCATCTTCTGCGACAGATTGTTCATGGCGCGAATCAGCGAAACGGCACTCGGACCCTCTACTCCCGGTCGCATAGTCATGTCCTGGCGGTTACCCAGCTTCTGGGGATCACTTTCCTCATTGCCCGCCACATTCAAGAAAAACGGTACGTTCACGTCAACCTCCTGCTCCGGTTCGTCATCTTCCGGCGCCTTGCGCTTTCGCATACCAGAGAGCGTGCCGTTGTCAATAAATTCAATGTACTTGTCAAGCAAAATGTCCGTCGGATCTGTCGGCTTCTGCTTCTCGCCTTTGAGCCGACGGAATAAGCGGGACAAAAAAAACCGCGACCAAAAGTCACCTTCGCTGATTTTGGGCACGCAATCGTTGTAGGCACGCCGCACGAGCGGGTACTGTTCAAAAATATCGCTAATTGTTTCGCGCGTGAGACTAACGCTCGCCTTGTTCTCACTATTGCTGACAGGCTTGACCGTGCTGAGAACGTTATACGGGCCGCGCTTCTGCGATGAAGTGAGCGCGTACGCGCGCAGAATGTGCACACGCGTGGCCCAAAACTCTTCGTACGGCAATCCGTTCTTTATAACTGTTTCCTCAAACTTGCTTTTCAATGTCTTGTCCTCCATCAGTAGCTTTTTCTGCAGATCAAGGTTAGCAAGCAGTTTTTTCGATTCGAGATGCACGGACGCTGCCGAAACTGGGCGTATATGTGAGCCATTGATACTGTCAACTCGTTTTCCGTTAGTATTAGCGGTCGTCGCAGCTGCCGCGGCAGCAGCCGCAGCTACCTTCTGCTGCTCGGCCTCGGCCTCTTTCTCCTTCGCCGCCTGCGCCAGCGCCGACGTTTTCTGTAGCGACAGCTGTAGAACATCACGAACTCGGCCCATGACATCCCTGTCCGCAAAGGAAAACAAGTACTGTATCGGCTCGGCGTCTGCAGCGGGGTCCTCAGCTTTTGGCGGTGTATAAGAGAACCGCAGCTTAAATTTGGCGGAGTTGGCGCCCGAAGCCTGCAACGCCGAGATAGCTGATAGCGCAATCTTCATTTGTGGCGGCGCTGACGGCGAACTTTGCCAAAACAGCTCGTCGGTTTCGGGGTCAATCGTGAGATAGCCCGTATTCTTCTTGTATATGGCCGGGTTGACTGATGGAGGCATCGTGAGATGGGTACAAAACAGTGATGATAGATGAAAGAAAAAAAAAAAAAAATGAATAAAGAAGGCTGTGAGATTAATGGATTTGAGACTATCGCCACACGTGATTTTCCCGATCCGCCCGGTCTCTGCACCGCGGAAAAAGCACGCTTGTAACCCTGTACGAAAAATAAGATAGGAAGGAGTAAAGAAGCAACAAAAAAAATAAAGAGATATTACAATTGAAAAAAGAATTAGAGAAATAAAATAAAAAAAACACATTTTAAATATTGTGCTAACCTACTGCTGCTTGCACTCGGGCTGCTGGCCGCCGGACGCACCGCCGCCAGACTTGATAACGCGTTCGTTACCTTCATCGTCCTCGGAGTCGTCATCACTGTCATCATCATCATCATCCTGAAAATCCTCTTCATCTTCAAATTCATCATCATCCTCTTCCTCGAAGGACACGGCCTCGCCAGTAAACCAGAAGACGGCCCGGGGAATCAGATCTTTGATGGCTTCACCAATATCGTGATCAAGCTCAATCTCCTCAGGTACATCGTCATCTTCATCAAAGTCCTTGTCAATGGTAGGAGGGCTAAAGAAGTTGAAAAAGGAATCGTTCTCAATAGTCTTTTCAACAGTGCGAATCTCCTGAGTGCGCTTGTTGCGCTGCTTGCGCTTCTCAATGCGGACAGTCAAATTCTGCTCAGGCGACTTCCAGTCAATTTTGGTGCCCTCAGCGTTGCCAAAGGCGTACTCTCCCATTGAGGAGCTAGGCTCTTCGTAGTTATAAACCTTTTTGAGCGTCTTGTTTGTGAAAAAGGGGTTCTCAGCAAAATCAAAGCTCAGAGCAAAGCCGGGGTGGTCAAGGAAGTCCATTCTAATGTCAGTCAGATAGTGAAGCGCCTCATCGTCGCGGCCAGTAATCAGTTCCGACACATTGGGGTGCGTTTTTAGTGCTGTCAGCCAAAAGTCTGGAATGCCCTTAACCTTGCTTTCTTCCTCCTTATCTTCCTCATCGCTCTCCTCATCATCTTCTTCATCTTCTTCATCTTCACCTTCCTCTTCATTGTCTTCCTCCTCAATCTTCTTGCCAGCCAGAATCTCCTCCTCAGTCGGCTCAATCTCACCGGCAACGAGCTGAGCACGCTTCTTGTAAAGAGGCTCGTATTTCTTCTGCCAAATCTTTTCAAGTTCCCGAATTTCAGCATCAAGCTCAGCCTCTAACTCAGAATGCTGAGCCTGGATAGCCTTAAGACCTCTAATTCTGTTCTTGACAGCCTTAGGCAAACTGTCAATGTAGCCGGAAGGCGCACCAACTAAAGTGTCCAGCTTGCCTTGGATCATTGAAATTAGAGACAGGTTTTGGGTGAGCTGTGCGGGGTCGCCGTCTTCCGCAATGGTGGGAACAGACGGTTTGCCACTGCTTGCACGCTGAATAAACGAAGATGCGGCAGTAGCGGGCGTGTTTTGAGGCGTAGGAGCCTCTGTCAGGTTGTTGATGCGTACGTTTCTGATCGGTTCACCCATGGTGGTAGAGTGTGGCTGTGTTTGTGGTGGTGGTGGTTTAATGTGGATGTTTGGAAGAAGAAGAAAGAAAAAAACCAAAGAAAATTTTTTTTTAAAAAAAGGTAGCCGACTTTGGGAGGTGGTGGCCAAAAAATTCATATACACGCACGGATGAACACTGCGCCAAATGGTCAGGGTCTTTCCGTTCCGGGTATCGCCCCGGGTTTATACACGGCACCTGTGTTATCAATGTAACGAAAGCTGGTGCTTGACCGACAGAGGGCGCGACCCTATGGCGCCCGCAGAGTGAATTTTTTTTAAAGATTGCTGTAAAGCTTGGCTGTTGGGTAAGGGCAATATATATATATATATTTTTTTTGATTTTGGACGCCATAATGGCTGGAGGGGGGCCGTTGGTTTTACCATTTGAGCGTGTTCAGTGAAGCGGGTCCGGGTATACCCGGAAACACTCACGAGAGGCGATGGGGCATTTAAAAATAACCTACTACGGAAATGGTCGGGCTTTTTTTGACACGTCTGAACCTCGGCAGAAGCCTTGTATACTTGTAACCGTGCACTGAGAACATACACATACACGTGCACCCATTTGGTGATTTGAAAAGTGTCTACAGCCGGTGCCGGCCGATAACTCTTACGGGAGTCCCTTAGTGGCCATAACGCTAACCAACATGCCAACTGCCACGCACTCCGTGATACTGGACAAGATGTGACAGGCCACACGACCAACTTGGAACGTTAGTGACACCATCGCCAGTATATAAATACCAGCGCGTGCCCGTTTTAATTAAAGCTTGAAAAAAGCTACAAAATTATACAACAGAAACTATTTTTTTTAACATCATTTACTATGGCGCCAACTAGAACACTTAGACATAAACATTCATTCAGTCCAGCCGCGCCGATATCATTTGTCGCTCAGTTTGTTGACTGCGCGCGCCGCAACACCGCTGCTTCACAAACTGGAATACACACCGATGTGATAGGTACCCTGCCGCTGCGCGTCGTCGACACCACCGGCGGTGAGTTTGATCTCAATTACTCAGTGTCCAATATTGTGAGCCACTACGATAACGTCTACTGCGCGAAGCAAAACCACTGTACGGTCGTGTTCGCCATCGAGGCGCGCGCCGGACTTGTACAGGAAATCAACGTCGTAACACCGCCCCACACAGGCTACACGAGCCCCGTGCAACATATTGCTGTGTTTGTGGCCATGGCCGAAAACGACCTGGCGCAGCGTGTCAATGAATATTTTTCGCGATCTCCTGTGCGACATCTTTTTACGCCGGACGACGGCAGCGACACGCCGAAGCGACCGACCCTCGACACGGCAATGTACACGGCGGGTCACCCAGCCCTTGAAAACTGGGATCTATTTGCTCGCGAGCTAACACCGAAGAGAGACGACGCTGATTCTTGTGTTGCGCATTACCATCTCTGCTACCCCAGCTACCGACCCGACGCAAACAACTGCGGGCTGGTGCTTGATGTTGGCGGTCGCGAGCGCGTGCGGTCATTGACCAAACGCAATGCATCTGGCGAATCATGCCCTGGTATGGGCGCATGTGACAGCCCTCACAGCAATTTATTTGGTAGTAGGATGCCAACGGCAGGTCACAGCCTAGTAACTGCGGTGCCGGAGTCTAAATGGAAGCGTGATGGACCCTTGGAGCCGCTAGCGCTAGTAACAATCCCGCGCTCGTCGCAGTATCGGCATGTGCGTATACGGTTCGACCGCGCTGTGTGCGGCCGGTACCTTGCGGTGCGGTTCTCGAACTCAACTGTCCGCGGCAATTCGAACGTAGACATTGAGAGCTTTAGTGTGCGTGGGGTGGTTGATCCGGGAGCGGCAGAGGCAACTATGGCGTAGGTGGAAAACCAAGAGATTCTATCCAGATAGGGTCTGGGGAAAGTCGGCAATGTCGTTTGAAAAGTACTCGCGCGCTTTAATAGGGCTGAATGAAAAAAAAAAAAAAAAAAGCGAGTAAGGTAGACGATTCAACAGTAAGATCTGTTTGGAGTAAATGATAATAACAATAATAATGATAAGTAGTTGTCCCGTTGGAAACGGGTATTTCTAGTATGTCAAAGGGTTAATGGTAAAAGAGCGTTGAGGCTTTTTGGTGCCTCAGATTTTCAGGTTGTCAAGTTTTTCAAAGGCCTCCCGAGGACCTTCTTGGGTGATTTGTTTAAGAAGGTGCCTTATGAAAAAAACTCTGCATAATGATAGGCAAAGTTTGAAATTAAATGTAAAAAAAAAAACAAAAAAACAAAAAAACAAAAAAACGAAAAATTAAAACTATTTTAAAATGAAAAAAAAAAAATTAAACATAAAAAAGAACATTTTCGCTCTTTCTCTTTTATAATTTTTTTTTTCTTTCCCCAGAACTAGCAATTGCTCGACTTGCCCTTATCAGTGCACGATCCGTTTCCTCCCGCCTAATAGCTCATGGATCCCTCAGACCCTAGTATATCACAGACCGCTAGACATGTCGTCCGCCGCCGCCACCGCAATCTGACCGCCTCGGCTCGCGGTACATCCAAAACAGAAACCCAGCCTGATGCCAGCTCCATGGCTTCACAGCCCGCACCGGTTGTTCGCGGACTCACAACTATGGGAATTGCAAAAATCGCTGTTGTTCTTATTGCACAGCTGCCGCTGCGCGCTGCTGCATACCCCCTAACTTATCTCATGCAACAAAACCCAGCCGAGGCCGCACCTAGTAATAGTGAAGACTCATCGTCTTTTTGGATCAATATGGGCGTGTCTATCGCGCTCGTGCTTCTTGGTGGCATTTTTGCTGGACTCACGCTTGGTCTCATGGGCCAAGACGAGGTGTACCTGAAAGTTATTCTCCAGTCCGGCGAGCAAAGCGAGCGCGCCGCCGCCGCTAAAGTTCTTTCGTTACTGAAGCGCGGCAAGCACTGGGTGCTTGTAACGCTGCTGCTTTCCAACGTGATTACAAATGAATCATTGCCTATCGTACTTGACCGCGTGCTTGGCGGTGGCTGGCCGGCCGTTGTGTCTTCAACTATTGCTATTGTCATTTTTGGCGAAATTATTCCTCAGTCAGCCTCGGTCAGGTATGGTTTGCGCATTGGTGCTATCTTTGCTCCGTTTGTGCTTGGCCTCATGTATCTCATGTACCCCATTGCTTATCCCATTTCCTTGCTTTTGGACTACATTCTGGGTGAGGACCACGGTACTATTTACAAGCGTGCCGGTCTCAAGACTCTTGTCGGCTTGCACAAGACTATGGGTGTCGAGCGCCTTAGCGAGGATGAGGTCACTATTATTTCAGCCGTACTGGACTTGAAGGACAAACCTGTTGCACTCGTGATGACCCCTATGGACGACGTTTTTACAATGAGTTCTGACCGTGTTCTCGACGAAGAGACTATTGAAGAAATACTTCACACCGGTTTTAACAGAATCCCTATTCATGCGCCTGGCGAGCCAACCAACTTTGTGGGGATGCTTTTAGTGCGCACGCTCATCACATATGATCCCGAAGACGGCTTTCCTATTTCGTCTTTCCCGTTGGCCACGCTGCCAGAGACGCGCCCGGATACCTCGTGCCTGAATATCCTCAACTACTTCCAGGAGGGTAAGTCACACATGGTAGTGGTGTCTAAAACGCCTGGTGAGGCGCACGGCGCGCTAGGTGTGCTCACTCTTGAGGATGTTATCGAGGAGCTGATTGGTGAGGAAATCATTGACGAGTCCGACGTGTACATTGATGTGCACAAGGCCATCAAGCGCAGTAACCCCGGCCCCCTGAAGCGACTTGCGATCCACCACTCGTTCTCGCCGCGCAGCTCTCTTGGCTTTGAAAACGTGTATCATGCACTCGTGTCGCAGGAGGGCACAAACGCAAACCCTCTCAAGCCTAAGCTCAATCCACTCAACAAGGCGTCCAATCCTAACAAGACAAGCAACACCAAGGTTACAATCAAGCCAGGCCAGATCGGTTTGGACAGCAGCACGAATGTGAGCAGTTTAAATGGTAATGGCACGGGTGTGAACGGAACCAAAATTGACATTCACCAGCAGACCGTGCCGTCACCGCACGGCAACTACGGAACAATTCATCGAACGGAGCAGGGCGCGATTGACAAGGCGTTGCTGAGCCGCAGCTACGAATCGAGCAATGCAACAAGCGGCGGTGGAAGCAATTTTATAGAGGTACCGTCGCAAAAGCCCGAGACCCATAGCTATCGCACAGGCGGCATTATTGAGTCTGTGGTTAACGTGCAGGGTGTGTCCAAGACGATAATTGAAGATACGGAATCTCTGAAACAAAGTCGGTCGTCATTATCATCAGTCAAAAGCGACCCCGGCAGCGGTGAGTATCAGCCGTTGCTAAGATAACCAAAGGAAGAGGACAAATATTGTTACTGCATATAGTGAAAAAAATAATTCATGCTCGTTAAGCGATCAAAAAGATTATTTTTTTTAAGTTCTTTCGTTTTAAAATTTTTTTTTAAATTTTTTTTTTTAGCACTGTTTACAAATTTAAATTTTTTTAGAAAGAGCATTAACGTTCGTGTTTGATATGGACATTCACAACGAAAAGAAGAAAACGAGTGAAGTGAAGAAGGGTTTAAATGAAAAGTAGATATGAGTGTTAGATAGATAATCAGTTTATTGCCCTTACATCAAAAAAGTTACACATATACAAAAAACATAATAACAAAAGAAATACAAAGAAGACATTAATTCAAAAACATTTGTCTCTAAGAGACTCTCAAAGTAG
>JAKVQX010000052.1:0-42838 GCA_030463015.1 Geotrichum citri-aurantii
AATTTTTTTTTTTTTTTTTTTTTTTTTTTTTTTTTTTTTTTTTTTTTTTAGCAAAAATTAAAGAAACAGAAAAACCTATTTATTGTATAAACTCTAGAGGATCTCTGAAGATCTAAAAAATTATAATTGAATTATAAATGATAAAAAAACCCCAACTAGGGCATTTCCTGCAAACAACTCATGATACTAGTTATTGTTCGTTCTTTGATTTTTCGGTTGACTTCTCTGCTTTATGATCAATTAGATAAATTTTTACTAATTTTTTTTGTGATTTTGTCTCTCAATACAAAATTTTCATGTCAATGTTTGACTCCATTAATATTATTAAAATGGGAAGATTGACTTAAAAACATAAATCGATTCTAAGTAAAAGAGAGCTACTTGGAACAAGAGTTAAACAATTTAAAGTATCACAAGTTATGTTACGAGGCACGAATTCACAAAAAAAAAATTAGAAAACTGAACTATCTGTTAAGCCTAAAAAACCGAGAAAACTACTGGGATCAATAATCAAACAATCTCGAGTATCTAAATTAGAAACAAGGGTCTGGTTAGCAAATCAAGCTCAAATTGTTCAGCAGAAATTGTATAATTCAGATCAGTTTTCTGCCGCTATAACTAAACATCAAATAACTAAAACCACCTCTCAACAGGTTTTACCTCCTAACCGTTCATAGCATCGATTCTTGGAAAGAGAAGCATCAACTTCAATTACTCATTACACAACAGCAAATTAATGATTGAAAAAGATTGGTGCTAAAAATTTAAAAAACTGTATCAAATATCACCAAAAACTTTTCTTTTGTGTTTTAGGAATTTCTGGTGTTCCAGGAGGTTGGGAAGCACGATAAAGCTTCTCTCGTGTCCGCAAAACATCAGAACAAGTTGTGAACCTCTCATTACAATCAGGAAGTACTTTGGCAGAATTTTTTATTAGTTTTTATCTCTTCAAAGAGGTGTTCACAAGTCTTGATGTTTAAATCAAAATTTGCTAGATGCGCTTGAGCCAAATCTAAGGCTTTACCAATCTGGGGCACAATTCCTCTGTTTTGTCTTATACAGCCATTGGATTTGCCAGTGGCCATTCCACATTGACTGGCCACAATCCGCTTGACTTCCATGCAGACTTGATGTTTGATTTTGTAATTCCAGCAATTAAAGCCTTGTGATATACTTTGAGAAAAAGCACTTTGCCGATTGAAGTCAAATTGTCCATTGAAAAAAGTTCTTAAAGCTCGCGACGATATGCAGGCTTAACCGGGTCAATCATAGGCACACCAAGCGGCTGGAGAACGTGAGAAGCATGCGACGGCAAAAATAAAAGATGTTCATCGTAAAATTAGCATTCTGAAATAAACTCGTCAATGTTATGGCTACTATGGACATCTAAGATCAGCAGTCGCTTCCTTGATATAATGGGCTGAGTTTAAGCCATTTTGTTGCAATTTATTGAGAGGTCCAGCCGTTTTCACTTGTCTCAAAGTTCCAACCTTTCAAAAATTTAATATATTGAGGATAATAAGGAAACCATTGTTGTTGCACGGCATTACCTTTGAATATCACTAGTGGGTTCAGGGTCTGGCCATTGACTCCACAATTGTAACTCAGGATCGCGAGTCTGGAGTTTTTTGAATGGCAAAATGTTATTTTGAGCTTCCAAGAACAATATCAATGTGCCCAAGGTTTTTCATGATGCCAGTCTCGTCCATGTTGTAACGATCTTGTTGCAGAATACCTTGTATGGCTGGAAGTTGCAAAATCTGGAAGAAAGTATGACATCTTTCAGCTATAGCCCCATATAACCTATTTTTGTTGACAGGCTTGCATCTCATAGTCTCAAGCTCTGGGTTTCGGCCGAAAAATCCGTTTTTCTAGTGCTTGCCTAGTGATTTGAGGTTACTTGACTTTTTAAGAAGAGTTGTAACTAGATTTTTCAATTGACGGTGTGTTGGCGGCAACCGAGAGCCTTGAAATAAAGCCCACTATTTTAAATGATTTTCCTATGTTAGAGATATTCTTTGATTATCATAATTAGTTTTTTTACTGTGTTACAAAGCCGTGTTTTCGGGCTCTCAGGGTTTGACAAGGAATTCCATGTGCGCTGGCAGAACTCCGTATCGATGTGCCTGATTCAATAGCCAGGAGAGCATTTTAAAATTGTTTTCAGTGTGATTAGGCATGATTAATTAAAAAAAGGAAATATGAAAAAAAAAAATTGAAAAATTTGAGAGATATTGTGGGTGGTGTTTATAGGTATTGTGTTCTTGGGATGGTTTGAAAAGTGAACTGTTGGGAGATAAAAACTGTTTGAGGGTGGTTGGAAAAATTCAAAATACATTATCACACCAAGAATTAGCTCAATTAGCGGGGTCACATTTCATTTCACTTTGATGGCATCAATGCTTAAACTTTACAGTGATTTAGAAAGACTACAGGTTCCCTCATATTCTAAGTTATTAATGTATTACGATGAATTCAAAAATTTTCACTGGTCAAATAAACAAGGACTAGTCATGAAACATTCATTATTATTAATATTTTTATTTTTTTATTATTATTATTGTCGGCACAACAGCATGCTAGTTTCAGTGAAAGGGATACACGGTAAAACATTGATACACTGTGCTTTTTTCAACAAAAAATCTGTAACGATAAAAACCTATCTATAACAATAGCAAGCTGTTTTCTGGTTACCCTCCTGTGTGGCTGTTTCTGGGTCTAGACCGCTTTAACCTTCCTATGGAGCTCTAATAGTTACAACAGATGCGTCAAAAAACAACATTCGAAAACAAAATGTTTGTAATGAACTTTTTATTTTTTAATTTAGAAAAAAAATAAATCTTTCTCTCTTTCTTCTTTCTTCTTTCTCCTTTCCACAGATTTTTCTAACCCTATCACATTTCAATTACGTAGTTTTCACTGCTCCGACTGTTCTTTTATCACCCATCGTGGGCATTTCAATAAACTGAGCAACAAACGCTTTGTCCACTCACCACCTGTGCTTTCGCCGTACAATTTTTTTGCATTACAAATCATTTGATTGTCTCATGTCTCAGCCAAACTTTCAACCCGACCAGTCTTTCTTGGACTTGTTACATCAGCCTTACGAAAAGGACATCAATGAAAATTTTATGGCAATCCATGAACCACTCATGGACGGTGATATTTCATCTCTTTTGCAATCTACTACTCCTTTTGCTTTCACAAATAATGTTTCCAACACACTGACGCCTTCTCTTGACAACGAGAAAACTCCTGAGTCGTCTCTCGAGTCGCTGACATTCTCGCCTCAGTCGCCTATTTTCATGACCAACGAAACTGATTCCACATATGCAAGTTCTAACGCTTCCACTACATCAACCAGCCAGCAAATTGCTTCGCTATGGCAGTCTTCGGAAGCCAAGAGAAAAGCATCGATTGTGCCTGGAGCCGAAAAAGCGTCTAAATCTTCCAAACCACCACCTAAAAAGGCAGGAAGAAAGACAGACCCTGTAGAGCCAGCTAACAAGCGTAAAGCGCAGAATAGAGCCGCTCAGCGGGCTTTTAGAGAGCGCAAAGAGAAGCATTTAAAAGACTTAGAAGATAAGATTTCTGATTTAGAGTCAGAATCGCGGATAACCAACAACGAGAACGAGTTTTTAAAACAACAGGTTAAGAGACTGCAAAATGAACTAAACCAATACCGCACAGCACGAGCTTCCCCTAGCTCGGCAAACTCCACACCGGCCTCTTCTGGAAAGTTTACTTTTGAGTTTCCGTTTTTCCAGCGAACACTTTCTAATCAACAAAATAAAAAGGCTCGGAGTAATAGCGGCGGCTCGTCATCTTCATCGTCTATTCTGTCACCTTCATCTAACGCTGACAGTTCATCATCTGTTGCATCAAACTCTCCTCGTGAAAAGGCTACTCCAACGCCATCGTGCTCAACTCTCCAAAAGGGCGAGGACACTTTTTGTGAGCAGCTCAACCTTGCTTGCGGAACAAGACTGGACCCGATTCCCAAGGCACCGAAATCGATCTTGGACGAGAGTCCGCTTGTCATTTCTGCTCTTCAAGATGATAAGAATTCATTCCTTCCCCAGAAAAACTCACTGAACATCATGTCTCCACCTGCATTTGAATTAGACTTTTTGTCGGAGTACAGAGATCCGATTTTTGAGCCTGAGACTTTTTCGGTGCCTGATCTTACTCCTGAGACTAACATGTTTGACCCCCTGGAACTTATAAATCAGGAGCAGTCGCAGAAGATGACACAGCCCGAGTCTCAAGAAACAGTACCTGCCAATTCAAACAAGTTGATGACATGCACTGCAGTTTGGGACCGTATTAGTGCACATCCTAAGTTTGGTGACCTTGACATTGATGGCCTTTGCGCGGAGCTACGAACCAAAGCTAAATGCTCTGAAACGGGTGCTGTCTTGTTAGAGCATGACGTTAACAAAGTATTGTCTACCCTTGAAACGCGCTACTAATAGCACATTGTGTAGCTGCGACCAAAGCCGTTTTTTCAATCCTTTTTTTTTTTTTTTTTTTTTTTTTTGTTGTTTTCCACTTTTAAGAACAGAAAGACGGAAAAAGAAAATTATTTATTTATGTAAATGTAAAATTGTAATGAAATGTAAATCTCAATTTAGTCACATCCTTTGAGTAGAATTGGTGTATTTCTTATAGCTTCCACTCAGTGCTTGGTGGTTGTAGGTCGATTAGCCTGGAAAATCAACATGCTAGTTCTTGTAGCAAGCGACCAGTAACTTGGAAAAGCAAGGGCTGGATTAGACTCGACCAAGTTTATATAATGTTCTATATTAGCGATTGCTAATATTAAGCTAGATTTTTTTGCAAATCGGGGCGCTAATACTTGAGAATAGCTTTTCCCAGAGCTTGATATCAGTGATCTACTTGATTCTAAGAAGGGTGTTGAAATGGTAGTCAAGTTTTTTGATTTGCTACCGCACCTCTTCAATTGACGGCCAGCTTAACAGCATGTCCTGCCAAGGTTTTAATGCCACGCCCTCCCATCCGACCTAACACTGTAGTGACGATCCTGATGGATTTTCCTTGACGCACGGACTAGGTTTTAGAAAAATTTGGTGCCATAGAAATGAAAAGAAATTAAATACATACGCTATTTACATATAATGAATTGCGCAACACCGCTACTGCTGAAGAGTATAATGGTCGAAGCTGTTTGTTGTCCTTGTTCCAATGAAGAGAGTTATCAGAGTTTTTATTCCAGGAAAACACTGAAAGAAAGTATATACATATTAACGTGATAATAAGCGGGGTGTGCGCCTCTCAGAAAAGATTAAAAAACCATCATTGTATATAGAACGTAAATATTTGACCTGGCTAAAAGCATGCTTGGCAACGTTGAAATAAGGGAGGATTAGAGGGGAGGGAGAAATGTTCCGACAAAACCTCAAACTAAATTGTTTTCTAATCAAGACTAACCAAAACTTCCAAATTTTTTTTTTGCTGACGTAGTATTTGAGATTAGAACTACAGGTTAGCATTGTTTTTTATTACTAGGATTGAAAAATGAATCATCAAAGAGCTGCCAAGGAATGTGGCTAAGTGTAGTTCTCAGATAAAATAGATTATTCTTTTCGATTGCAATTTCTTTCCTGATTGTGGAATAATTATATCGTATGGCAAAAGACAATGTGAGATCTGTATCGGAAGTTATAGAATACAAATATCACATAATCACTTTAAATAATAAGTCTTAGACTTTTAGTTCTCTGCCAAATCTACGCAGCTTGAGCACTCCCTTGTAAAACTCAGTTCTTCAAAAACACTCAAGCAAGCAAAACAAACAATCAGTATAAACATGAATAATCAATAGTTTTTTTCAATTCAACATCGTGAAAAGAATGCCCTCATTGAGGGATTAAAGAGATTGCACACCCTGTGAATATCTCATTTATGTTTTTTTAGCTTTCATGTAGTGTGAAAAGCAACATCTATTTGGGTTGATTTATAAAAACCTCAAGGTGAAAACAATTTAGCTTAAAACTAAAGTTGAATATACGTGTATATGGTTTTCCATTTGGTTTGATGGTGGTGGCCAACCAGTACTTTTTGCAGCCTCTTCCTGTTGCAGTTTCCGTGCATTCGTAGCATGTAAAGAATTAACAACCATACCACTCAAATCCAAGTGGTAGGCTGCTGTGGGTCTCCGCTAGAGTGTAAAATTGTAAATTGCTCTGCCTGGAGAGACAATGGCTAGTTAATGCTTCCGCTGAAAGAGTTCTAAAGAAGTTCGATTCTATGTTAAGATTTTAAGAGAGAGTGTGTGAGGAAAGTGAAAAAGCAATAGCTCTACACCTTGACAGCTTACAGACAAATGGCAAAACCTTCATCAGCCACCGGTCGATCCCACCCATTAAAATTGTGTCTGCTAAAGTTGCGCTTTGTTAAACTACATCTGCTTTTTGCATCTAAAGCGTTCATAGATTGCTAGATGTCAATCTCCCTGTAACTTATCTGGGTCCTAGTGAGATTTAATTTTCAAATTTTTATTTGTTTTCCCGCCTTTCTGGCAATTTTTTTATTTTTATTTTTTTCGTTTTTGGGAGTCTAAAAGCATGGACGACGAAGAGAACAATGACTTCATCAGTTTTAGGGCCTTTTGATTTTTTTTTAAAACGCGCACAGCTTTTTTTTTCTTTCTTTCTAACAATCAAGTTGAAAAAATCTGTTAAAAAGTATCAGCCAATCACTATTTCCCTTTGTACTTAACTCATTGGTGTATTTTCTAATTCGTAATGGGCGTCTGTTGACGTTTTGAAAATTTCGAGAAACAGCCAGAGGAGAATAAAAGCAAAAACCAAAAAAAAAAAAAAAAGTTAAAAACGGAAGACACTTTCAAAGCAGCTACAACAACATCCCAGTTTATCCTCCATCAAAGCAAAGTTTTTTTAAAAAAAACATATGGCAACCTTCCAGTCATCGTTAATTTTTTCTTTTTTCCTCCTATTAAATACTTTTTACCATTAAAAAAACTTTTTTTCTTTCGCTTTCTCTGTATAAACCTGCAATCCTTATTCCAAACCTGTATGTTCAACTTTTTGTTTCTAACTATGCTGCTAGTATCATGTTTGGTATGCATGAAGCTAATCTAATGTTTTTTTTAGCAGATGAAAGTTTACACTCTACCGCTCAGCGAAACTGGCAAACCAATCCCTGCTGGAAACGGCCAGTTTATAAACCTTCCGCAGCCTGACGCGGCCGACCCATATGTTTTGCGTTTTGTCATATTTTCTGCTTCTGAAATTGCCAACAAGGCCATTCTCCACTGTAATGTTCCACCGAAGGGCGTTGAGTTTGAGAGATTCAAGTTCTACGAGTATCCTATCGAAGCTGATTTTGGCAAGGAGACCTATATTGACATTAAGATTGCTGTCCCCGGCGTATTCTCTTACTTCATTACGTACCTGCCTATTAGTGAAAACTACTTTACAGAAAAACACAGATCAATTGGCGGTCTCACTCTCACTAGTGAACATGATATTTCAGAGGCTTCTTCTATCATCCGTGAAGCCACCAAACCGCCCATTTCCAAATTTGTGAGCGCCATTCGAGGAAACGAGAGTCCTGACGTCGAAAGTCTTAAAGATGAGAATAATCCCGGTGGAATTGTTGATGCATTGACTAACGATTATGCTCTCAGTTGCACCCCCAAATACTACTTTACCGTATCATCGGGCTTTACGTCTAATGGAAAGCCTCTCTCGCTCAACTCTTTGAAGATAGAATCTGTCATCTCAAAGTGGATGGGCCCTATTGAAACCTGGAATGATAAACTGAAAAAGATCCAACAGAAGGGCTACAACATGGTGCACTTTACCCCAATCCAACAACGCGGCGAGAGCAACTCGCCCTATTCCATTTACGACCAGCTCGCTTTTGACAAGGAAAACTTCCCCAAGGGGGAAGAGGATGTCGAAAAGCTAGTCAATTATATGGAACGTGATCTCCAACTCTTATCTCTTACTGATGTTGTTTACAATCACACTGCCAATAATTCTGACTGGCTCAAAGACCATCCCGAGGCTGGTTATTCTGTGGACACCGCTCCTCATTTGAACCCGGCACTTGATCTTGATGATGCACTGCTAGAATTCTCGTCTAAACTTGAAAAGTTGGGTTTCCCGACGGTGCTCAACTCTACTGATGACTTAAACAGAATTATGGAAGGTGTAAAGTTGCACGTTCTCGAGCCCCTCAAGCTATGGGAGTATTATGTCATTAACGTGAATGAAATTACAAAGGAAACCACAGCTATTCTCACCAAGAAGCTTGACACAATTTCAGCAATTCCAGTACCCCAGCACTTTAGAAATAACATAAAAGCTCTGGCTATCTTTGCTGTCGAAAATGCCTCAGTTGATTTTGACAAATTTGGTCACGGTAGAAACATTAGAACCTTTGACACTCACAAGCTTGCTTGTGTTGTTTACGATCTGCTTGCTTCTAATGACGGCTATTTGAACGTTTCCGAACAGCAAATCCACGACCGAACTGTCAGCATTCTAAACGAAGTTAACTTGCCATTGTATCGCGACTACGATAGAGACGTTTCAGATATCTTGAATCAATTGTTCAACCGAATTAAGTATACTCGCCTTGACGACCACGGTCCCAAATTTGGTGAGATCAATGAGAAAAATCCTTTGATTGAAACCTATTTCACTCGTATCACGTCAAGAAAAACAAATAAGACTGTCGCTTTGGCCAACAATGGTTGGATTTGGAATGGTAACCCACTAATTGATTTTGCCAGTTCCCGATCTCGTGCTTATCTCCGTCGTGAAGTTATTGTTTGGGGTGATTGCGTAAAACTACGCTATGGCTCTCATCCTAGAGACTCTCCTTATCTTTGGGATAGAATGACCAAGTACACTCAGCTGGTTGCGAAGTATTTCCATGGTTTTAGAATAGATAACTGTCATTCAACGCCCCTTCATGTTGGTGAATACATGCTTGATAAGGCTCGCCTTGTAAGAAGCAATTTGTATGTTGTGGCTGAGTTGTTTACTGGATCTGAGGAAATGGACCGCATTTTTGTTGAGCGTCTTGGTATTACATCTTTGATTAGAGAGGCCATGCAAGCCTGGTCTGTTGAAGAGCTCTCTCGTCTTGTCCACAAGCATGGTGGTCGCCCACTTGGCTCTTTTTCCAAACAGCCTCTGGTGACTTTTGAGCGACCTTTTACTGAGGAAGATCAGCAACTAGTCTACTCAACAAACATTCATGCGCTCTTCATGGACTGTACTCATGACAACGAGACACCGGCTCAGAAGCGCACTGTTGAGGATACTCTTCCCAATGCTGCTCTTGTTGCAATCTGTTCTTGTGCTGTTGGTTCTGTCATGGGCTATGACGAAGGCTACCCGGAACTCCTAGACATTGTGAACGAAAAGAGAGAGTACACATTTGATGGTGGCATTGGCGCTGTCAAGAAAGTTTTGTATGACGTACATACCGAGCTTGGCCAGCAACACGCAGATGAGATGCATGTTCATCATGAGGGCCAATACATTACTGTACACCGCGTCAATTCTAACACTGGAGAGGGTTGGTTTTTGATTGCTAGAACATATTTTGGCAACGAAGGTGACCAAAAGTGTAAGTGCACATGTCACACTGTTTTTTTTTTTTGTTTTTTTTACTAACGTTTTTACTTTTAGTATCTGATATTAGATTGGAGGGAACGAAAGCAGATGTGATTCTCAGCTCAAGTATCCAGAAAACTGACGACCACAAAAACGATGAAAAAGTTCTCAAAGGCATTCCCACAAAAATTGTAGATCTTGAGCATCCAAACATTTACAAGGATGGAAATGTCACCGTCGTTAGTTTGAACGGCCACTTTCCTCAGGGATCTATTGCACTTATCAAGACGACCGTTCACTCCATTGAAGGCGATCTGGGTGACTTTATTAGAACTGGCTGTGATGAGGCAGTTGCCAATTTGAATCCTCTCGAGCTAAATGCTGCTTTGTACAAGTGTGATGGCGAAGAGCATGACTCTAGTCAAGGTCAAAACGGTGTTTACAACATTCCTAATTATGGAACCCTTGTTTATGCTGGTATTGCTGGTTGGATTGGTCCTTTATCGAGAATTATTAATGAAAACGACCTGGGTCATCCTATCAGCAACCATCTGCGCGAAGGCAAGTGGGCATTGGATCATACTGTGAATCGTTTGGACAAGTTTTCAGACAAGGATTTTCCAAACTTGAGGCCCTATATTGAGTGGCTCCAATCTAGATTTGATGCAATTCGGAATTTGCCTTCATTTTTGATACCTCGCTTTTTTTCGCTGATTATTCTTAACGCTTATCTGGCCTTAAAGAAAAGAGGCTTGTCGCTTTTCCCAGATAATATCAAGTATGGCACTGTCTTTCTCCATCGGTTGGCACTCACCTCCTACCAACTTGTGGGAAAAGTACCCAGCTCGTCGCTTTTTCCTTTTGAAAACGTTGGCAGTTTGTCTGCTGGCTTGCCCCATTTTAGTTTTGAATACATGAGATGCTGGGGCAGGGATGTTTTCATTGCCCTTAGAGGTCAGTTGTTGTCCACTGGTCGTCATGACGAAGCCAAAGCTCATATACTGGGCTTTGCTTCTACATTGAAGCATGGTTTGATTCCTAACTTGCTAGACTCAGGTAGAAATCCTCGTTACAATGCAAGAGACGCTACCTGGTTTTTCACGCAGGTACTGCAAGACTATGTTAAGTTTGTGCCTAACGGCGAGAGTATTTTAGACGAAAAGGTCAAGAGGCGTTTTCCGCTTAACGATGATTGGGTTCCTGTTGACGATCCTAGAGCCTTTAGCACTACCTCGACTATTCGCGAGATTCTTTACGAGATTCTCAGCCGTCATGCGGCCGGTATCAAGTTTAGAGAAGCAAACGCTGGTTTTAATCTTGACTCGCAGATGACGGATGAGGGATTCAACCAGAACATTTATGTTGACTGGGAGAACGGTTTTATTTTTGGCGGTAACAAGTTCAACTGTGGCACGTGGATGGACAAAATGGGTGAGAGCACGCAAGCCGGCAACAAGGGTGTGCCTGGTACTTGCCGTGATGGTGCCGCAGTTGAAATTATTGGTCTGTTAAAGGGCACGCTCCGGTTTGTAATTGAACTGAACAAGAAGGGCAAGTTTGATTATACTGAGGTCACCAACCAGGACGGCAAGACTGTGACGTTCACGCAGTGGAATGATACCTTGCAGGAAAACTTTGAGAGATGCTTCTATGTGCCTACTGACGTTGCTGATGATAAACATTATGACGTGCGCACAAACATTATCCACCGCCGTGGTATTTACAAAGACTTGTACCGCTCTAGTTACGAGTACGAGGATTATCAACTGCGTCCTAATTTTGCGATTGCAATGACTGCTGCACCTGAACTGTTTGATGTCGACCACGCAATTAAGGCGATTGAAACCGCCGACCTGGTTATCCGCGGACCCGTCGGCATGCGCACACTTGATCCTGATGACTTCAACTACCGACCAGACTACTATAATGGCCTGGATAACAATGATTTTGCCACATCCAAGGGTCGCAACTACCATCAGGGTCCCGAGTGGGTGTGGTGCATGGGTTACTTCCTGCGTGCGTTTCTTTATTTTGACGTGCTGCGCAAGCAGAAGTGTTCCAATTGCACTGAGGTAGAAAAGATGATTACGTTACAGCAAATCTATCGCCGCCTCGAAGGTAATCGTCACTGGATCCGCTCTTCTGACTGGTTTGGTCTGCCTGAGCTCACTAACCGTGATGGCGCGTTCTGTGGTGACTCCTGTGCAACGCAGGCTTGGTCATCGAGTACTCTAATTGATGTTTTCCAAGATATCGCTGACATGAAATAAGTCTCGTCCTTTATTTTTTGTGTTTAGTTGTTTGTCCTGACTATGATTGTCAACAAACAGTGTAGTATATGGTTAGAAATGAATGAGGTTTTTCTTGTTTATTCAGTCTAGAAGTCTTTAAACAGTTTTTTAGAATTTTGTAAAATTATATATACACATTTATAAATTGCTATTTAAATTAACTATCAACTTGATTTTACAGTAATAAAAAAGACTGTGTTAAATGTATTTGTATGTTGTCTTTTTAAAGCCTACGTGAATTAAAATATTCAAAAAAAAAAAATTCGTGATTCCAAAGACAACTTTTGAGCTTAAAAATCATGTACTGTTGGTTTATTTTTTTAAAACTTTCAACTAAAGGTATTGTAACTTACAGGTTTTTGAAATATGAACCAATTCTTTCTTAACAATCACAGTGTAAAAAAAATTGTTCAAGAACATTTATTGCATCTTTGCGGTTCTTTCTTAAAATCAGTGATCAACACGATTTTTTTTTTGGATATTAGAAAAAAAATTTCAGTTTGGCTGTTAAACGAAAAGATACTATCGATGTTAGTTTTGTTGAACTTGAAATTCGTAAAATTGCCAGTTGTACTCCAAATAAAAAGATAATAGAGAATTTGGCGCTCAGATACTAAAAAAAAAAAAAAAAAAGTCAATGTTGAGTGAACTTTTCAGTCTCCATTTTATTTATCTAAAATTTCTGACAATATCCTGTTTTAAAAACTCTCCTCTAAGACAGTAGTTCTTGAGTGAAACTTCCAACACTTGTCAGAAACTGGATCTCTATTCTAGTATAGTTCACTATTCGTTTGTGAATTCTTCAAAATGGTTTTTTTTTTACTTTTACATTTTATTTTTAGTTTTAATTTATTTTTAATGTTAGACATCATGGTAATGACTGTTCAGATCAGAGTTTGCAACAACGCTAGTCCTAATGCAGCTGGAAAACCTGATTTTCACGTGGCAGCATCCTTTCGGGGGGAGTGTGCGGCTGTGACTCAACATCTCTTATTAAAAAAAACAAATACGATAATGAAAACGAGAAAAGTAAAAAAAGAAAGAAACGAAAAAACAAAAAAAAAAAAAAAAAAAACTTCATTTAATATTTATCGTTTGATTGATATGTTCCAATTTATTATTACCTACGATAAAACAAAAATTTATGAAAAAAACTTCGCATAGGATGTTGTAAATGGGATTATGGGATAGTTAAAATAATACATGAAAACAGGATAAATATAAAAAAAAAGAACAAGAAACCTAAAAAAACAAGGCAATTGCTAAATGAGACAAAAAAGTGATACATGAAGACGTAAAAAAAGGTATATAAATGAGGAAATAAAAAAGCACACCAAAAACAGTGTATGACAGGGAATGAGTAATTTATAACTATTCTGATAGCAGTCAGAAATATGCATGCACAAACTGACTGACTGACAGTAGCTGATGAAATAGAAAAAAAAAAAACACTACCGATTTTTGCTTCTATTGAAACTACCGGATTTTGGATCATCGTACTCTTCATCCTCTTCTTCCGAGCTAGTATCTTCAATTGCCAGCTCGTCGGGGTAGATAATATGCAACTTAACCTCGTTTGTAGAGATATCATCCTCGTCGTCACCAGCGCTGCCAGAAGACATACGCTGCTGGTATTTACTCACAAAAAGATCTTGGTTCCATAGAAATCCTGTCAAAAAAAAAAAATAAAGCTTGTCAGATCCAATGGTATTTATAAAATCCGTGATAGTATGGAAAAAAAAATGGTCAGATATGAGCTTACCTTGCGACTGGCTCAAACTTAGCTTATACTGTTCAGAGCCGTCAATGGTGCGACCCATGCGATAGTACCGGTGCTCCTCGCTCTCAAGCATGTTTTTAGAAAGAAGCGAGCTGCGACGGCAGGGAATGGAAAAAAACGAGGGCCGCCGCTCACTATTGTTTGCGCTGTTATCAATGTTGCTTTCGCTGCTTTCGACATTGCGGTTGTTGGTCATCGCTGGTTTATTTGAAGTGGACGAACTCATTGTATGCGTGCGTGTTGTTCAATGAAACGGGTGTGATAGTATGTTTAAATCTCTATACTTATATAGAAAAGCAGAAACGTGGGTGAATGATAAATTAAAAATAAAAAAAATTAGCAATTGAGAAAAGGAAGGAAAAGAGAATAGAGAAACTAGCGAGGATTTAAATGCGATTTTGGAATTAACTTTGTACAAAAAGCAGCACCCTGTTAAATACGGTTTTTATAGGTCATTTGTTCTAAATCTTAAAAGAATAGTAAATATGTTTTAAGTTCCAAGGTTTAAATATTTTCTCTCTTTTTAGTTCTTTTTCCAAGCGTCGATTTAATCTCTTGCGTCTTAGCAGGTATTCCTGACGTTAAAAAATAAAACAGGGAACTTGAATACAACTATAGTTCCGACTACCGGACCTTCCAAAAGAAAAGTTACTTTTTCTCTTCAAAATCACTGCTTGTAATCATTACGCCAGAAACTGATGGCCCGGCGTTGCTAAGTAGGCCCGCGCTGCTGCCGCTACTAGCGCTGCCGTTCAGCTTCTTGAACACCTTTCGAATTATAAGCTTTTTGGCAGACACGCTTTCGACACCAAACCCGCCTGCGGGAATGCTAAACTCACTAGTGCTTTTATGGTGGTCTTCTTGCTCATGGCTGTTGCTGGAGCTCATGCTTACATCGTCCAACGCCATGGCCATACCAGAGTAAATAATGGACTCTGGCTCGCGCGCGTCCAGCGGCGTGAGCGTAAATTTAAGGGTCATAAATCGGTTTCGCTTTCTCTTATGTTCTGATGGCAATGGCTCGGCCTCATTGTCGCCAGTCTCTATGACAGTAAACCCCGATTCCAGCACGTCGGCAAAGGATTTGCTGGAACTGAGCTGCTTGAGCGAGGCCTGGATATGTTGGTCGCGGTATTGGCACGCCTCGATCTTGGGCAACGGCAGTGGGAGAGACGGCACGTCTTCTTCGGTGGTTGGCGGGAGCACTGCAGCAGAACGCGAGAGTTTGCGGCTGGTTCGGCGTGAAGATGGCGACCGCGTGAACAAAAACGCCGGTGGGATCGTGGTTGGCGACAGCTCGGGGGGTGATCGTGGTATGCTCATGCTAAGTGTGTGTGACCCTGACTTTAGAAATATATTTTAAAAGTAACGAAAATTGAAAAAGAAAAAAATAAAAAAACAAAATTGTACCAAAAAAAGATAATAAAAATAATACAATGTGAAAAAAAAATGAAATTTGGAAAAAAAGGGGGAGGGATAACGGTCTTTGGCCTGTATAAAGAATGATAACAGTTGTCAGGGTGCTTAAAACCGGGAGTGGGTTTTTTTCTTTCTTAGCTAGGGGAAAACGGTTTTTTTTTATAATTCAAAATACAATCCTGAAAAGTAAAAATCAAAAAAACCTGGGTTTTCCCAAAAAAAAAAAAAAAAAAAGGATAGAAACCGTTTTGCAGCATACTGATTTTTTAACAACTTTTCAGAGTACCAGGTTTCAGGTTTGTTTTGCTCCTGCACGACTGGGGTATCCCTTTCAGCTCGATGGTCCCAGACCTATTGTTCCTGGAATTTTTGGCTACATAGCACGCCAGCGCACAATTGTCTGTTACTTTTCCCTTCCCTTTCAATTTTTTTTGATACCTGTGTATTGATAACAAATTTCCAATTTGAAAACAGTTTATCACTCGCTTCTGATATCCAAAAAAAAAAAAAAAAAACGTCATGAATTCGACGACTTATAAGCAAAACAGAAAAAAAAAACAACGGCGCAGACCCTCTTTGAGTGGGTGAACTCTCACTGAGATGACGTCTTTAGCTTAAACTTATAACCAAACATGAAAACAGAAACTTGAAAATATTTATCACTAAAAAAACATAGATTTACTTCAGTTATTAACCAAGTGGGGCCTTCGAGAAGTGAAACTTTTAAATTCTAAAATTTTTGCATTAACATATTGCAACGACATATTATCATACAACACGTCTTGCGCCAGTTCTCCAAGATTAAGGGCCTACACAAAAAGTTATCAAAGCCTTTTTATGTCTTGAAGATTAGTGCGGCCGGTTTGGTCAAGTGTTAGCTTGTATATAGTGTTAGAAACTTACTAGCGGGATTACAAGTTTAGTTTTCCCACATGAGCTCAATTGATTTTTTCTTTCTTTTTTGTATTGACTATTTACATACATTGGGATATAAGTTCCAACCAGGTTTACACAATTTCCTGTACCTTAGGGCCCTCGCTTGCTTGCTTCTGTTGCTGTTTTTTCTGCTTCTCCCTACGTCTTAAATCGCGCATGTTCGGCGGCAGGTCAATGCCCAGCTCCTTACGCACTTCGTCAGCGTCGCGCTCCAGGATCTCTTCCCAGTACACGCACATCAGACTTTCGGCACGCATACCGTTCGTAACAGCCCAAGGAATGTAAATGTCAAACAGACGCTTGCGCTGCTCAGCCTTTAGCTTAAACGGTTCAGAAAACGCAGCCAGGCCCGTCATGGGGATGCCAGTGTTAGCAAACTCAAACGCCTTAACGGCAACCTCACCCTCCATGACAACAGGCAGACCAGTAATCGCATGATAAAAATCATGACATTCACGGTAGCGCTGCATAACGTACGCACACTCTGGGTCGCTAATAAAGCGCACGGGCAGCCGCGTGTCCGGCGACACCTTTTCGTCATCGAGCCATTTCAGGTAGCTGTGGCCCACGCTATTTTCAGGCAATTGTTTGAGTTTGTTTAGATCCAGCGACATGGACGTTATACGAGGACGATCGCGCAGAATGCGGCGGCCCGTTGGGTCCGCGAGCATCTGGTCGCGCAGGCGATTGACAAAGTACGGCTCCGCGGAGACCTCGCCAAATGTCGCAATCAGATCGGGGCGGCGTGGGTTAATGAATGCGGCAAGGCCAGAACCAACCGCAAGAAAAATATGCTGAAATGTGTTGAGCGGGACGTGACCCGGGTAGCGCGAAAGGTGTGACATTGTTAACGCGGGCAGAGTTCGTGTCGGGTTTTTTTTGAGCTTTATTTGAAAAAAAAAAAAAAATGCTGGCAAAGGAAAAGTCGTCCGACTTTGAATTCTGCGAAATAAATCAACCCTTCTGTCACATGACCGGACTTCTTCTCCACCTATAAACCAATCAAACATAAAAAAAGCAATGACCGATATTTTGTACCCGCAAGAACCGACAGAACAGGTCGCACAAAAACAAAAAGAGAGTTTGGTAAGTGTGCGCTCTTAGTATTTAATAAATGTTTTCAATTAACATTTTCAAAGGCAAAAGAGCTAGACTGGCTGCTCAAGGACACTAGGACACAAATCAATGGAAATGTAACCGAGGGTCTTCTTGAATGCAAGGACCGCCTCATACACTCACAAGGCTCAAAACTAGTGATATCATCAGGTCGTTCTGAAGCTCTTAAAGGCATTGTTGTGCGTATGGGCTCAGGACTGCTTTCATGCGAGCTCAAGCTCAAGCTGGCAAACCTGCCTTCGCCACATAGCGGCAGCAGCAATGGCAGCAGCGCAGTAGACGTCTCGCTCGGTTCTGTCTACACACTTGCACAGGTTGTTGACACAGTCAATTTAATTGATGAGGCTGTTGAGGGTGTGCGGCGTGCACGTTACGGCAATTCGGATCTCGTGCTGGCAATGTTGACCCGACTTCTTACGCTTGTTCGCGTTGCAACCAGCCGTGTTAAGCACCCTACTGAGTCTCTCAAGTTTCCTCTGCGCGCACCGCCAGAGCACGGGTTGTTTACACCGGCGCTCCCGCGTGATCTTATTGTTAACTTCTACCTTGAAGACTCGAGTATAGTAACAGACGTGCGCGTTGTCAACGAGGTTGACGACGAACAAGAAGGAGGATTTTTCCAAAGCATAGGGCTGCGCACACGGCGGGCCGGATCAAATAATGTTATTGAGTACAATGGGAGACGTGTGGTCGAGGTTGAGAGGCACCGCGTGGAGTCGCAGGACCCGAACCTGATTTCGGCCACCGCCAAACTTAAGGGTATGTTCATTCTTTCATTACTTTTGCATCATAATATTTACATGCTAACTGTTGAAAAGCACTGGAAAACCACATCGCTGTGCTCAAGCGAAGGATTGAGTTGCTTAACAGTCTTTAATTTAAATACAAAGCCATGGATACAGTCTTTAGCTCGGCTCACAAAAAGAGGGAAGTTCAGCCCCGTGAGAAAAAAGCCTTTTGGATATTGTAGACAGCCATGGTGTTAAACCAAGTCCACTCACCCACGCTTTCATAGACGTACTTAGCAGTGTGGGCTTCGGTTAGGCGGCGCTCAAGGAATTCGTAAGTATCTCTGTAGCCAGAAGAACGGTCCTGAGCCATAAACATCTCTGTAGACACATAGAGCGACGACAGCACAAGACGACGGTTGTACCAAGATAAGTCGTGGCTTTCATCACCAGCAAGAAACCAAATGTCGTCAGACAAGCTGTGCAGCTCCTTAAGCGATGCACCTAGGTTAGTTGGTATGGCAAGCTTTGAAAGAACGCCAGACAAGTGCTCGCCAAGAGGCTCGTTGCCCTGAATACGGCGACGCACAAGAGCAGAAACGTTGTCAAACAGCGTTTTCTCAGAGCGGACAAGGCCAGTCTCTTCGGCAAACTCAAATAGCCGGGCGCGTTCACGTACAAGGTGCGCCAGAACGAGATCGAGCACACCGCCGCGACCGTGCGGGAAGACCTGGCGAGCAGCGTCAGAGAGACCCTGGCTGCGAAGCTCGGTAGTAATGGCAGCTTCGGTGAAGCCATGGGCAGGCACCTGGGTGTCGAGGGTTTTGAGCAGGAAGTTAGCGGCCTTGGGCTGCAGTCCTAGTTCTTGTTCGATGAACTGGGCAGACGAGGCTGCCGATTGGCCCACAGAGTGGTAAGTGCGGGATAGAGGCCTAGCAACAAGACGGGAAATAGCAATTCTGTTCATAGTAAAAAAAAAAAAAAGCCGTTTATTCTTTTATTCGTTGACGTTTACTTTAAAAATAACTTTGTTTTTTTGCCGGTTGTTCCTGACGATCGAGGGACAGTGAAGGTGTTGGTTGTAGAAGGGAGCCTATGGAGTGACTTTTGTCGTTTTGTTTATGAATTTTTTTTTTTTTTTCCCTTCCTCCTTCCAAATCCAACCTGTCCTTTGAAATTGAGAATTTCGAATTTCGAGCCGCCGTGTCCGCCATGACCGACCCTACAAATACTCATCACCATCACTACAAAAAGCACAAGAAGCAGAACGGCGTTCGGCGCCATAAGTTTTCTATGGTAGTGACGCTTGTGTCGCTTAACAACACTTTTGAAAAAAAGGAACTTGTGTTGCCGTTCGCACCCGACGTACTGCACTTGGGCCGTCAACTCAACTCCAACACACAACCCGCGCCGGACAATGGCTACTTTGATTCGCGCGTGCTGTCGCGGACGCATGCAGAAATATGGGCTGACTCAGATACAGGGAATGTGTGGATCCGTGACGCAAACTCATCAAATGGTACTTTTGTCAACGGCAAGCGACTCGACTACAACTATCAACTCAAGAAAAATGACGTCGTAGACTTTGGTATCGACATCAATAGCGAGAACAATGCAACATATCATCCCAAGATCAGCGCACGAGTTGAAAACATCTCGTATTTGCCACTACAACATGTTCCAGCATCTCAACTTAATGGTGCGAACAATAGCACGTCCAACGGAAGCAGTGGTGGTAACAATAATAGCAACCGCAATGGCATTAGCAACGGGCTTAGCACCGGATCAAATATCACAAAGCACAAAGATCACATTTCAAATCTAGGAGCAGAGCAGCTTGAAGCAGCGCTGTTTGGCGACCCAAACTCGACGTTAGACCAGCTGGCGTTTGTGCATGCACAGAAAACCGGGTCCAGCGCATTTATGAATACAGCGATGACGGCGGGTACGACAATAGAGCTAGTTGTGCAAAGCCTTGTAACTGAAATTAATACAGCGCGTGTGGAAACCGCAAAACTGGCGAGTGTCAAACAACTGCTGGCGGATATTGGCACAAAGCAGGAGACAGAGCGCGCCATCCGGCATAAGCTGCCGAGTGTCAGCATTTTGGCAACACAGGTCAAGAATCTTACGCAGCACCTTGAGGCCGCGCAGGAACAGGTGGAGCTTAAAGAAAAGGAAATTAAACGACTGGAGCGAACCATTGTGGCTCTGAACATAGAAAAAGCAGAGGCGGCTAGTCGGCGCGGCAGTATCAATAAAAACGACAAAAACAACACCAACAGCAATAACAACAAATACGACGACGACATCCCGAACGGTTCTGTGGCGGTGCCCGCGAGCAGGAATAGCCATACACCCAAGCCGAATGGGTCCATGAAACAGCACGGACGTAAGAAAAGCCAGCCAAGCCTGGAGCTGGCGGCAGAAGTGACAACGGTCATCGACGATCTAGCATACAATTTGTCAAGCCCACCACCGCTAAACAGCATAACAGATCACTTGCCAATGGTAACAACGCATAACAACGGGGAAATTTTTGCACGGGATCGGGCGGAGCAGGAGCGTGACAGCTACAAGCTGCGCGCGCTGCTGGCAGAAACTAAACTGTCGGTGTTATTTCCCCTGAACCTGATACTCGGGATGAGTCTTGGGATGGTAATCTACAACAAATTTATCAAGTAAACTGGAGCCAGGGGCGCCAGAACTTCTACTGTCTATATTTATTTATTAATTTTAATTTACATGGCTCATGAACGATGGTGCTGCGTGTGCAGGCTAAGGCCCAGGTTCGCTGCAAGCTGTGCTGCAAACTGGTCGGCGACTGTGGGGACTTCAACGCCGTCGGTACGCGTCCACTGCTCGATGGTGGTAGTCTTTTTGTCGGGCAGGCCACATGCAATGATGCGGTCAAACCATGTGAGGTCTGTGTTGACATTGAGTGCGATACCGTGTGAGGTGATATGGCGCCGGACATGGATGCCCAGCGCTGCAATTTTGTGGTTGTTGTCTGTCCACACGCCCGTGTTTTCTGTTGTTCGTGCATTGATCCCGTATTGTTCGTGAAGCAAAGATATCAGTGTCTTCTCGAGCAGCGACACGTAACAGCGCACGGGCAAGTGGGTTTTGGTAGTCGGCTCAGTGTCGGACTTAGAGTCAAACGCCTTAAGATCGATAATAGGGTACGCCACAAGCTGTCCGGGGCCGTGGAAAGTTGTCTGCCCACCGCGAAACGTTTGATGTACCTCGGCCTCTCCATTTTTGGATAACTCGTGCGCAAAGTCCGAGCCATCGTCTAGCGCTCCCTTCTCTCGGCGGCCGAGCGTGTACACCGGGTTAAACTGAAAAGTCAATAGTGTTGGTGGCGGCGGCGGTGTTTCTGGGCTTTTCTTTTGATCCAAAAACTGTCGAACTAGATTGTCCATGATGCTGGAACCCTCTGTGTACGAACGCAGGTCGAACGTAAAGTTGTGGTGATGCAAGGCTGGGCCACAGCGAGGCGTGATCTTAGGAATATTCCCAGAACACGCCGGCGCATCGGTTGACAACAGGCGACGAGACACTAAAGACGCTGAAAAAACTGGTAACTTTGAGCGCAACATAGTAGGCAATTCAGATGTAGCAATGAGTGTAACTGTTAACGACTTAGCTGTGAATGAAAAAAAGAAAAAGATACGGGCAGTTGGGATTTGTTCAAGAGTTAGAGCTTTATGAGGGAATCAAACAATTTTCAAGAGTTTTTTTTTTTTTTTTTTTTTTCACATCTTCTACTCAGTGCTCCCGACAATGTCCACGGACCCCGACTTTGACGATTTCTTCGCCGCTTACAGAGATGATATCACAATAAATCCGAGTATAGAAATTCGTTACGATCCAAGTATGTTCTCTTCTTTTTTTTCTTTTGCTTTCATGGAGCCTACTAACTACCACAGTCTATGGCAGAAGTATCTACGCGACAGATACAATCAAGCCCAATGAGCTGATTGTGAGAGTGCCGTCGTCAAAACTGATCAACCTAAACGTTTCTCCTGATAATAGTGTAGAGGGCACAGAGGTCACAGCGCAAGGCGTTATAGCGAAGCTTCTGGCCGTCGCTTCTAACGACCCAAATCACCCACACCATCTTTTTACTAAGATTCTGCCGCGATCATTTGATTCCACTCCGCTCACCTGGCTCACGAGCGAGGCACCGACGCCAGAGCAATTAACAGATCTTGAAATCATTTCTAAACTATCGTCCACAGCGGCACATATTGAAAAACAAAAAGCCCAAGTACAAGCTGATTACACAGCGCTCCGACCTGACGTGCCGTTCGCACAGTACGTCTGGGCCTGGCTGTGCGTCAACTCAAGATGTTTATACATCCCACTGACCAATAACCCTCTCAATAATTTGACACTTGCTCCTGTTATTGATTTTTTAAATCACACTGATGATGCGGAACGGGCTTGTACCATGACCTACACCACGGCGCGCGGCATGGCTATTCACTCTACTAGCGCTCATACGCCTGGCAACGAAATCTACATTACCTACGGCCCACACTGCAACGAGTTTTTATTATGCGAGTATGGGTTTGCGCTTCCAAGCAACAACTGTGACTTTATTGATATATCTGACTCGGTGCCTCTCTCTCCATACAAGCTTGCGCAACTGGAAGAGCTGGGATACAAAGGTGAGTACACCGTTTCAGACCTTGACGGGCCGTCGTTCCGCACAACGGTTGCACTAGTTGCTGCGACATTAAAACCGGACTGGGAGAATTCTGAGCCACCACGCTTGTTAAAACTGCTTGTTGAGGGAGTAATTACGGAAGAAAGATTTCTCAATGCAAATAGTCGCTTGCTAGCAGAAATTCTGAGAAAGAAGGCTGAAGAGTGGAGGATATTGTTAAAGCACGCCAGCAACAGTGGTTTGAAAATAATGCTGGCTAATTGGGTTCTAATTGCAGAAAAATATAGTTAACTTAAAGAATAGCTAGATTTCATTTATCAGTGTTGTAGAATTCCAATTTATTCAATATTAATTGTGCAAAGGCAGACTTGTCTCAGCGACTTGTGACTTGACAGGGAGGTTCAGCTGAAAATAAAACTTGATACATATGTTTTAAGATATTAATTTTTTAGTGTTAAGTTAGATATCAACCCTTAACCTTCGTCTCCGCATTTCACCAGAAGACATGAACCGATGAACCGAATCGCCAATTCCTCCTCTTCTTTTCTTATCACTTCACTAACCATCGCCAGCATGCTTATTCTCGGTCTCACAGGTGGTATTGCTACCGGCAAATCTACTGTCTCAAAGTACTTGCGTACAAAACACAATCTTGCAATTGTTGACGCCGATATCATTGCCCGGCTGGTCGTAGAGCCCGGCACGTCAGCATACAAGAAAATCGTCGCACATTTTGGCCCCACGACGCCAGACTTGCTGCTCAAAGACGGTTCGCTGAACCGCCCAGCGCTTGGCCGGGCAGTTTTTGGTAATGAACCGGAACGGTTATTCCTGAACAGCGTGGTTCACCCAGCTGTGCGCAAAGAGATGCTAAAGCAAACAGTTGCTGCTTGGGCGCGTGGTTGCGACATTGTGGTTCTAGACATTCCGCTGCTGTTTGAGTCAAAGCTTGACCGGTTTTGCTCGACATCTGTCGTGGTATCATGCAGTGAGGAGCAGGAACTGGCGCGGCTGTTGGCGCGTGACTCGCATCTAACCGAGGAAGACGCTCGTAAACGGATTGGGTCTCAAATGAAGCTTGAAGAAAAGCGGGCGCGCGCCGGGCATGTTATTGACAACTCGGGATCACTTGAAGAACTTTACGCTCAAATTGACGATCTTGTTGCCCAGGTCCGGCCATCACCGGTTTCGACTTTTGCCACGTGGTTGGGCCCTCCCATTGTCACGGGCGTTGCTCTTGCAATGATAGTGTTTGAACGATTACGCCCAAAGCTATAATCTGTAAAGCAAATGCTCAAAAAAGACATTTTCAACTAGTTGTTCAAAACTCATTTACTAAAAATTTAACTCACTCAATCAACCCCTCGCTCCATTTTTCATCTTTTTTAAACAAATAAAAATATGCCATAGTTTTTAAAATGCTGATTTATTATATTTTTGTGAAGCTCTCATGCTTATTGTTTTAATGAGAGAAATTAAGCATGAAATCATTCAAATTTCAGTTATCTTATAGGCGTACAGTTTTACTGATGTTTCGGCTTTTTTTTTTTTTTTTTTTTGATAAAAACTCACCCCTCAAGCACGCGGTCAAACAATCAGTCTTGGCCGAAGAAATGATACATATGATAAATGGACCCCACAAATAGATCTAGTAGATATCATATATGTAATCAGTTATCAGTTCATCGTTTAAATCTAAATAAATAGTTGGTTTTCATGTTATTTCTCATCAATCTACCGCCAGGCTGTGTACTAAAAGTTAGGAGTGGCCACAAGCTCAGTAAAAAGTGTGAAGCATTAAAAAACACCTCAATCCAAAGAGCTCATGTTCATAAACTCATTTAAAATGACTATTCGCGGTAAATGACATGTAAATACCAGTTTGGCTATGAAATTTGGGCAATTAGAAACTCATGATTTAGAACTTATATCGGCGGCGTTTAGTTAACTGCAAACCAAAAAGTTATTCATGAAATAGTCAGTTGTGTTGTCAATTTATTTACATTTTTTTCAATTTTTTTATAAAAGAAAGAAATTTCAATTGATATCTGGCAGAAGAATTGCAAAAAAAAAAGTTAAAAGTAGCTCTAGTTAGCATTTTGACTTAATTTTTTAAATTGTATCAAACAGAAATACCACATTTAGGTATGGTAAACTGATGATAAAGATAATAAGATAAACTTGTATTTTGGGAAAGTTCTACACATTTAGATCTAAAAATCGAACTTTGAAAATCTTTTGGAGGTCTTGACTTCCACAATTTATCAGTATTTTATGCAAAAAAAAATGTTAAGGACTGTTTATACAATTAGTTACATTACTATTTATTGGCCCCGCCGAAATCGCTCTAGTGACAGCCTGCTTTTAACAAGGTTAACAAAAACTTGGTTGTAAGGAGCTGATAGACCGTACCGCAAAGCAAGGTTCACGATATAGCCATTGATGTTATCAATTTCGGTGTCGCGTAGGGCGGCTATGTCCTGAACCATAGATGTTGTTGACATTCCATTACGATTCATCAAAAATTTTATGTTATCAACGTTAGCTTGAACGTTAAAGTAGTACTCATCTAAGCGCTTTTGCGACACGCTAATAGGAATTGCAGCTTGTTCTATATGTCTTTTGAACACGGTTATGTTCTCGGAAACTATGTTGAACAAGAAATCATCAAGTCCATCTAATTGGAGCATTTCATTGTTTCGGCTCATGAACACGCCAGATATGGCATTCATGCAGCAGTTTACAACAAGCTTTTCAAACTGGGCAAGAAGGAATTCGCTATAGGGGAGAAGTATTGCGTTCAAGTCTGTCTCAGCCAGCAGTTTGGCTAATGGATTGTCTTCAGTCTTGTCTTTGCTATTCTTAGGGATTAGACTGACTTTCAAATCGCCGTAGCCACTGTGGTGGTAAGTGAACGGACTGTCAACCACGGTTTTTGCCCCGTGAGTTGAAGTCGAGAAAAGCATGTTCGGTCGAGAATTCGGGTCCTTCCAGATCTGATTGCATATCTCTTCATGTAGCCCCATACCATTTTGCAAAAAAAAGATGTTTGAAGTTTTGGTTAGCAACGGGGCTAGTTTTGCTAACGCGGGAATAGTCTGGGGAACCTTGGTACCGACAACAAGATTAGCAATCGGTTTATTCAAATCATCAGCAACAACGGCTGGAATTTTAGTGGTAACCGTGTCATCGCCTTTATTAATCACAGTCAAGATTTGGTCGTTCTGAGTGTATTGCGCGAGCCGGTTCTGATTGCGGAGAATGAGGGTAACGGACGGCGGAAGAGCGATATTTGCAAATGCCGAAGCAACAATCGCGCCGAGATTACCAGCGCCTACAACGTAAACTGACGATGCCATTGCAGAATGTAAAGTCTCAAATGTCTTTGAAGGTCTCGAGCAAAGGTTTTTTTATTCACACAATGGTATGCACCCTGGTAACTTTAAAGTCTACAGTTAAAAAATTATTAAGCAGATCTGACCAATCTAAATAATGCAATCACTCTCACAGTTTCCTACCTGTTTTGCTTTTATGTGTTTTTCTTTTCAAAAAAAATCGAAGTTAATGAAAATTTCATCAAAAACAGCAAGCTTTTTGTTTTTTCTTACCTCATCTGAGCCCCTAAATTTCAAGAAATAAAATTGAAACTACACTATAATGAACTTTTCTCTGTTTAAGTCCTTGAAAAAATTTGATTAAATAATTCTTAGTGTTTTTAGAAGACAAAAACTTGACAAAAGTTTTAAATGAGAGCAACAAGTTTTTAAAAAGAAACAAATCAAAAAAAACATTGGTTGTAAACATGTAACAAAATTTGCACAGGTAAGTTTTTCAAAACATACATTGGAAGTAATCGTATTTATTAAGATGTTTGTACGTACACTCCAATTTCTAAGGTCATAGACTATACGATTGTGACACCAAATTTAATGAGTGTTAGCAAATGTGCCATAATCTTGATAGAAGAAAAAGTGTGTTTGTTTGTGAATTCAGGCTAAATCCTGCTCAACTGGATCAAAAACTAGCTTCATGGTAGGCCTCTTTGGAAAAAAACAGTTTCCATCATCTAATACTTGCTCCACATAGGTGATGTAATGGCAATATAAGAACATATACAGAGAAAAGTAAATGACTTGATTTAAGAAGTTAAGAGACTTGTGTTTGAATGATAGTTCGACAATAAAAACTAAAAAAAACTTTGAAGTTTAAAATTTAAGACATAAACTATAAATTACATGCGGCTGTGTGGGTAAGGGTTCGAATTGGGAGTTCGTCTCTCAAAAAAATTTTGCTTTTTTTTCATCTTCGCTTCGTTTGTATCGCCAGCTTGGATTCACTCTCCTTACCTGCACACCCACACATACATACACACACATAATACAACATGTCGCCGACCATTCCCAACGACAACAGACTGCCCCCCGAGACGCTTTTGAAAAAGCGTAAGAACGCTGACCGCCAGCGTGTGCAGAAGCAGCAGATTGTTTCTGACCGTAAGAACAAGCTCGTCACCAAAAACAAGCGTAGTGTCGTTTTCAAGCGCGCCGAGAAGTTTATTAAGGAATACAGAGACGTCGAGCGTGAGGAGAACCGCGTGTCTAAGGTCATTGATAGTATTGAACGTCTTGATGTTCCTACGCAGGCCAAGTTGGTTTTCGTTGTGCGTATCAAGAGCCAGTCTAAAATTTCGCCTAAGGCGCGCAAAGTGTTGCAGCTGCTGAGGCTATCAGAAACCGACTCCGGTATCTTTTTGAAGCTCACCAAGTCAAGTGCGGAACTTCTTAAGATTGTCGAGCCTTACGTGGCGTATGGCTACCCCAACCTTGCGTCGGTGCGCAAGCTCATCTACAAGCGTGGTTACGCCAAGGTCAGCAGCACTGAGCGCACCCCGCTAACTGATAACCAGATGGTTGAGAATGCGCTTGGTGAATACGGTATCATTTGTCTTGAGGATTTGATTCACGAGATTTACACACTGGGACCTAACTTCAAGGTGTCAACCAACTTCCTGTGGCCCTTTAAGCTGTCTACGGCCAACGCCGGCCTTGGTGTCCGCCAAAAGATTAAGAAGTTTGTGGAGCGTGAAGGTCTTGCCGAGGGTGTCGAAGACATTAACGCCCTGATTGACGCACAGAACTAAATGCAGAAACGTGTTGTGTTGGTGGGTGCGTTTTTAACGTGGATATTATTATTGATAGAAAATTTTGCTGTATATTGGGAGGGTTCACTGCTTAGTGACACTGCTTACCGAGGTCTTTTGTTTTGTAATTTTTTAGAGCATGAAAAAAAAAAAATCATATTTAAATACTGTTTTTTTCCCCAGATTTTCCTCGTCTTTTACATTATCCATTTCCCTTAATTAAAAACTCATAACTGCTTTTTTGAATCATGTCTTTTCCTATCACTTTTCCTGCCGCTACACACCCCGATAAGGCCCAAAAGGGACAGGACTGGGTTATTGTTTCGGTTTCTGCTGACGACTCTTACTACCTGCTTGAGTACAACTCACCGCCCGATAACCGCTACACATCCAAGTTTATTGCCGCATATCTCGATGCACTCGACTATATTCGCACCAATGGCGACCCGCGCGTTTTGGTAACGACATCACGATTGCCCAAGTTTTTTTCTAACGGACTCGACTTTGAGGCTGCCATCAACACGCCTGGATTTTTTGATCAATACTACTACCGCCTGATGCGCACCATTCTTGAATTTCCTTGGCCCACTGTTGCCGTTGTCAATGGCCACGGATTTGCTGCCGGCTTTATGATTGCCGCATGTCACGACTACCGCGTAATGAACCCGGAGAAGGGCTTTTTGTGTATGAACGAGGTTGCCTTTGGCGCCGATCTGCTGCCGCCCATGATTTCTATCTTTCGGGTCAAATTTGGCGCTCAGCTATCGCGCAAAATTGCTCAGGAGGGTCACCGCTTTACGTCAAAAGAAGCGCTTGAAGTCGGCATCATTGATGCTCGTGGCGGCCTCCCGGAAGCTGAGGCACTGATCAAGGCTGTCGCTGGTAAGTACGTTAAGTCGCCGTCTTATTCGCACATTCGCCAGGAGCTACTCAGTGATGTCATTTCTGACACCCTCAGCTACAACGAGGACTCTAAAATGCTCGCAAAACGTTACGGTGATCAAAATGTTTTCTATAAAAACCGAAAGCTAGAGCTTGATCAGCTTATCAAATCAAAATTGTAGATATTGAGTATTTACAAAAAAAAACATAAATATAATGTATCATTAGGTCATGAAATCTAGTCTAGAAAAATCCAGTTTGTGTCTAAAAACGGGTTTCAGGATCTAAACTCTTGGATCTAATTGTAGCTAGGTTTTGGATCTCTTGATTTCGAGCACGCAGTCGACTCGGCTTGCGACTGAGGCGTTCGATGCGGCTAGCTTCGTGAATGTTAATTGTTGCTGGTTCTTCATATGCCTGTCCTTTTAACAAACTATTGTTTTTCATTGCCGGGCCATTTGTCTCCGGAAGTCGGGTAGAGGGTGTACCAAGCGTCGATCTCGATTTGGATTGATTAGACTTGGCCAGCACCTCTTGAAGGGCTCTCGTCAGATTATGCAGTGAGCTTGTCTCTGATGCCGGCGATGGCGACCGGGCACGGATCGGTTTGGGCGGTGCGCCGCTGCTCGTTTCATTGTAGTCATGCCAGCCGTGCAGACGCCGCAGCTTGGCAATAGCATCTGCGGGCTCCATGAGGCCGTCCACTAATTCGACAGCGTAGTGAAGGTCTTCCTCTGTGATAGGTGTCATGGTAGCTGCTGTGTTTTCATCGCGTGACAGCAGCGGGTCTGCACCAGCACATGTCACCCATGGGTGCTCTCGTAATGTGTCCATAGAAATGCGATCCTGTGGCCGCTTTGCCAGAATTTTTTCAAAAAGGTCCTGCAATTGCGGATTGGTGCCGTCTGGTAAAGTTATTTCTTGGTTTACAATCTGATCAAACAAGTCAATCATATTGCTTGAGCGGAAGGGAAGATGTTGAAATAAAAGCTGGTATAGGGTAACGCCCATAGACCAGATATCTGTAGATTTTCCTGACAATTCGAATACATCAATTCCCTTGTGCATGGCGTGCTCTTTTAAGTCTGTGTTAGACGACAGCGCGGCTAGCTCCGGAGCCATGTACGCCGGAGAGCCAGCAGTTTTTGTGATACGGTCGTTATTTGGATCGAGAATCTCTGAAACGCCAAAGTCCGCAATTTTAACAACATCGTCTTCATCTAAAAGTAAATTTTCAGCCTTAACATCTCTATGAATGATGCCATGTGAGTGCAGATACTCGATTCCAAGAATTAGGTCTCGAAAAAATAGACGGCACTCTTTTTCGGTGTAGCGCGCCTGCAAGCCATCCGGTGCCATAATTGCCCCTTTCTCACACCACTCTAAAATCATGTAGAGCGAGTCGCCTTTGGGGTCATCAAGTACCTCAATCAGTGTCACCACATTCGGGTGGTCCACTTTTTTCATGATTGCCACCTCACGGCGGATCAGGTTGATAGGATTTGCCATGTCGCTTTCTTCCGCAATGTCACCCGGTGAATTCTGCAGACTGCCGCGTTTGAACCGCCGTTGACGCATTTGCTCGGATTGCTTTTTTCGACGTAACATTGATTTAGAGTATTCTTTCATTGCGTAGCGCTCGCCAGTGGTCGTATCTATGACGAGCCAGACAGTTCCAAATGAGCCACGGCCTACTGTGCGCTGTAATTGGTACTGATTGATCGTTTTGCCCGTCTCATCAACTTTTAAGCTTGCGTTGAGCGTCTCTTTTATATGACGCGGCGTAGTGTTGGGTATTCGAAATTGGTGTCGCGTTGGGCTCAGACTTGGTAAGCTTGGACTTGAATGGTATCTAAACATTCCTGGGCGATCACTTGCAACTGGCGCCGGAATATCGAGTGCACTTGTTTCAGATTTTTCAGTTTTAAAGCATGATGCATTGTAATTATCATCGAAACTTTCATTACCACTTGCAGTTGTTATACTGGCTTCAGGGGAGCTCATGTCAAATGGCTCTGATTCTGGGTTATTTTCTGGTGAAGCAAAACTAAGCCGCAAACGTTCTCCGATGTCAACATTAGCCGGGGCTTTTAAATTCGTCGGAGAAGATACTACAAGTTGGGGCGTTTGATTGTATGAGTTACTTAAACTTCTGTTGGCTGTTGTGATGTTTGAATTTTTAGTTGTCTCTGTTAGTATCATTATGATTTGGCTGAGATATCGTGTGTGGTCGGTGGAAAAGAAAAACAATCTTGAAGACAATATATCTGATACGTTAAATACTGAAAAGTTTCTGAGTTAGAAAGAATATAGAAGATGAAAACTGAACAAGACGTATAATGTTTGAGTTTTTTTTTTTTTTTCCATTTTTTTTTTCTTTTTATTAATGGCATCCCAACAATCCTAATTTAACTGCAGATGACCTTCCCAAGAAGTGAAGTCGGATAAAAGAGTCAACGACATCAACGACCTCATTATAGACCTGTCAACAATGTCACATGCGCAGATTTTATAACGATCTTTCTATCATGCAAAAGGCAAGCTTCCACGACATAAAAACAATGGAAATTTTTTTAGCAATGTCCGCCAGCCGTAAGTCTGCATAATGACATCATCCCAAATCAAGTGAACCCCGCATTGTACCAATCTGGGCTTGTCACGGGACCAACCCTAGACTACTGGCAGCCTGCAATTCTGACCGGTCCGGGCATTGACTGCCACCGGAACAAAAGAGTCCGGACAACAATATCGGAAAGTAAAAGAACAAAAAAAAAACCTGGATTAGTACCACGAGACCACCGAGAACGGAAGGGTCACTATGTTCTGCAAAAAAATGTCTAGCCTCGTAGACCCCTACGGCTGACAGGTTCTAGAATTTTTGTAAATACTGTGGACTTTTCTCTATTGAAAAACAGCCGAATATAAAGCTAAAGTTTCCAACGGTCAAAATAATTCCAAAGTGAACTATTGAAACCCGTTGAACTCTACAGATCAACAAAAAAGTTACCTATTCTATTTTTTTTTTTGTGTAATTTGTAAAGAACTAACTCTGATTTGTCTCAACATCTTGCACGGGCTCGGCCGTTGCAGCAGCCTCCTTTTGGGCCTGTTCAGTCTCTTGCTTCTTTACGTCACCAGTACTGGCTTCACCCTCCTCTGGTACCTTGCGCTTTTTGCCTCTGGTGATCTTGACAGCGTTCACGTTCTCTGATGGGAACACGCGTGTACCACAGAGCACATAACCGCCGCCGCCACGCATTGTCATGTGTGGGTGGAACCGGCCTGGCAGTGTTTGGTACTTTCGTACCCGTGTCTCGATCAGGGTTGGCGCCAGTACTCGCAGATCCTTCTGTAGCACATTCGACGTCTCAAGCAGGCTCTCCTTGTGCGGGTCATATATCACAATAGGACGCGATCCACCAACTGCAGGTAACAGCTTCGGAACCAGCGTCGGCAAAAACAGTTCAGTGCCAACGACAAGCGCGTCAAACTTTTTGTTGTCGATGATATCTCTTATCAGTTGGAAGTTGTCATGTCGCACCTTTCTGCGGTAATACTGACGTCTTTGGTGCGTGCGAAGTGCTCGCACATTTGCAGCGGGCTGCTCGGTGAACTCGTCGGCCTGCTCAGGCTCAAAAAAGTCAAGCCAGTTGATCGATTTGACGTGTTTCTCAATAAAATCTTCGCTAAGATTCATGTACTTGAGGCAGTCCAAATTTGCATGTTCCGACTCATGTGCCACAACGATCGTTCCTTCACCCTGCATTCTCTCTAATAGGGCTGCTACTAACAGACCACTCATGTCGTCGACCACAAGATATGTACCACCAGGCTTTATGTTTGCCAAGCTAAGAATCAAACCCAATGATTCTTCGCTAATGTCCAGCACTTTGTGAGCCTCTTTATCCAAATAAAATTCAATCAATTCGCTTGTTCCCACCGCCACAGGGGTGAAACGCTTCAAGAACTTCTGCTCCTTGCGCTTGATATATTTTTCTTGCGAAAATGTCGTCTTTTTCTGGAATGCAGTGTGGCTACTGATAACCTTATCAATAATTTCACGACCGCCGTCAGCAGAGGCCTTTTTGAGTTGTTCAATCTCTGTCATTGTAAGCTGCTGCGCAGAGGGATCGTCGTTCAAGTCTTGATTGTTCTCATCAGGTTCCAGCTCATCAACCGTATCCTTATTGAACTGATCAGAGACCACTCGCAGTTGCTTTTCACCTACAATCTCGTATGTGTAGCCAAAAGGGTGGCCCAGAATATCGTTGACCCGAAACGTACCGAATTTGCCTAGGTTAATGGTCCCGTTCTTGTTCATGCGAAACAGACGCACGTTCTGCGACGGTAATTTAATCATAACATAGTTTCCCTCTTCTATTAAAGAGGGATTAAACTGTTCATAACTGTCAACTTCGGCCGGTTTTGTGTCTTCCTTGATTGACATTGTATTTGTGAATGCGGATTCTCGCTCGTTGTTCGTTGATCTGAGAATCTGAAATTTTTCGACAATAAAATTTTCCACGAACAAAGGGTTAGGGCGTGTGTTGGGAGAAAGCACTTTTTCTGTCAAAAATTTTTTTTGTCTTGATAAATCAAAATCCTTTTCATTCACCATTTCCATTTTCATTAACTACCACACATAAAAAACACATTAATAATGGGTCGCAGGGCTAAGAATAAGCAAGGTATTCCTCCTACTTTGGATGAACTGAAAGATCACAAGACTGGTGCTAAGGCATCTAACCAGGGCAAGAGAAAGCTCGAGTCCAAGGACAACAAGCACAGTTCGAAAAAGGCTCGCAAGGCCGAGACCAAGTCTAAACCCGTCTCCAAGGAGGAGATCGAGAAAACAAAGAAGTCGCTATTTGAGAACTCTGATGTTGAAGAAGAAAACGACGAATTTGATGCTGATGATCTTGAAAACCAGGGTGATGAATTTTACGATTCTGAAGAGGAAAACAGAGCCAAGCCTATGTTTAGTGATGACGATGAGGATGAGGAGGTATTGCGCGATGCCAACGACAAGACTGTTTCTATTGGTATTCATTCTGACAGCGAAGAGGAGGATAGCGACGAGCTTTCTGAGGACGATGAAGAGGGAGAGGATGTCAACGAGGCCAATCCCCGCGCTAAAATTCTGCCTGATGTTGTTTCTGACGAACCTCTTGGTATTCCCACCGATCTTCCCGTTCTGCGTACTCGAATTCTCGAAATTGTCAAAGTTCTTGAAAATTTCAAGGAACTTGCTGAAGATGGTCGTAGCCGTTCTGAGTACACCAACCAGCTTTTAAACGACATCTGCTCATACTACGGCTACTCTAAGTTTCTGGCGGAGAAGCTGTTTAACCTTTTCAGTCCTCCTGAGGCTATTGAGTTTTTCGAGGCTAACGAGGTTGCTCGTCCTATTACCATTCGTACCAACACTCTCAAAACTAGAAGAAGAGACCTTGCGCAGGCGCTCATCAACCGCGGTGTCAATTTGCAACCCATCGGCAAGTGGACTAAGGTTGGTTTACAGATTTTCGATACGCAGGTCCCTATTGGTGCTACCCCCGAGTATTTGGCTGGTCACTACATACTGCAAGCTGCCTCATCGTTTTTGCCTGTTATGGCTTTGGACCCCCAAGAAAACGAGAGAGTCCTCGATATGGCCGCTGCCCCCGGTGGTAAGACTACCTACATTTCGGCTCTGATGAAGAACACTGGCTGCGTTTTTGCCAACGATTTCAATAAGTCGCGTACCAAGAGTTTAATTGCCAACATTCACCGTTTAGGTTGCACCAACACTATTGTCTGCAACTACGACGCCCGTGAGTTCCCCCGTGTCATTGGTGGTTTCGACCGTATTCTTCTAGATGCCCCTTGTACCGGTACTGGTGTTATCTCCAAGGATCCTGCGGTCAAAACTAATCGTACTGAAAAAGACTTTATCGAGATTCCTCATCTGCAGAAGCAGCTGCTGCTTTCTGCCATTGACTCTGTTGATGCCAACTCTGCGACTGGAGGTATTATTGTATACTCTACTTGTTCCGTCATGGTAGAGGAAAACGAAGCTGTGGTTGACTACGCTCTGCGTAAGAGACCTAATGTGCAATTGGTTGAAACCAATCTGGAGATTGGTAAGCCTGGTTTTACCTCGTTCAGAGGTAAAACTTTCCATCCCTCTGTTAAGATGACAAGAAGATACTACCCTCACACTTACAACGTCGATGGTTTCTACGTTGCCAAGTTCAAAAAGATTGCACCCAGCCCCAACGACAACAGCAAGGCTGGTGCGAAGGAGAAGGAGGACTTTGCCAGAGCTGAAGAGGAGGCAGAGCCTTTGATCCACGGTGATTTCGCCAACTTTGACAACCCCGAGGATGAGTCATATATTGAGAAATCTCGCCGGCGGTCAATGAAGAAGAAGGGTCTCAACCCTGCGGCTGATAAGAGAAAGGCTAAGAAGAATGTCGAAGCCAACGCTGAGAAGGTTGAGACATCTGAGAACGAGTCTTCTAAGAAACAAGAGTCTGCCAAGAAGGAAGATGTTGTTAAGAAGGACACTCCGAAAAAGTCTGACGCCCCCAGCAAGTCTGAAACTCCTTCCAAGAAGTCCAAGAAGGCCAAAAAATAGGAGCATCTAGCCAGATATTAGTATCAACTGATAGTCCACTATTTTGAGTCAGGTATCTGATCTCTCTTTTATTGTATTTTATTGTGTTTTGTTAGCAGTGTGTTTTTTTGTGTACCATAGTTCTTGTTTGTTTCAATAATATATAGAATGTTCCATTTATGTTATAGCAGTTTAGCAGAGCCAGAACATGCTATGCGAATTTGAAATTTGTTAAGGATCTCGTGAAAGCTCGAACAGAGTTAATATGCATTAAAACGCAATTCACCAATTCCCTTATTTCTTAATCTCCAAAAGTTCGACCTCAAACTAAAAACAGTTAGTACTAATTTCCTATATTTACTAGAAATACATTTCAATGCTTTGAATAGAGATCACTTACAACCAAGGTCGCATTAGGTGGGATCAAGCCAGGGAAACCACGGTCACCGTACGCGTAGTCACCAGTGATGGTCAGCTTTGCCTTCTCGCCAACTGAAAGCTGAGGAACACCTTCATCCCAGCCACGGATGACGTGGCCCACGCCAATAGGTACTTGGAAGGGCTGGCCGCGGTCGCGGGACGAATCGAACTTCTTGCCAGATTCAAGCGTACCCACGTAGTGGATTGACACGACGTCGCCCTTGGCAGGGAAGGTCTTACCGTCGCCGGGGCTGATGCGGTCGATGGTGACACCCAAACGCGCAAAAGAGCTTGTAAAGCTGCGGGTCAGTGAGGGAACAGAAGTGGCGGCACGAACGGTGCGGAGGGACTTGAAAAGCAAAGAAGACATGGTTATCGAATAGGGTGTTGTGGATGATGCAAAGAGAACCACAAAGAAGAGATCAAGGATTACAAGAAAAAAAATTAGGTTGTGATCACATGACTTAAACCGCTGAACGTCTCGAAAAATGGCACAAGAGTTGCTTTCAGCTCAGTAGTGTTAATATTGTCAAATTTATTTGAATTACAGATAAGAATTAATCAATAATAAAAGATAATCTGGATATGAGACAACCAGTATTTTAAAAAAATTTGTTCCCATAATCGCGGAATTTTGGGAAAGCTGAAATTCTCCCACTAGTCGTGATAGTCCCCTCTTTGATAAGGCCCGGTTAGCTGGCCTCACGCAATTTAAAAAAAACGGAAATTTTCAAACTCAAGCAAAGCTGTTTATATTTTGGATGTAAGTTTCACTAAACCAAAAAACAGATTTGACTTAGCAGTGAGATCAAAAAAATTTTGCCAGAACAAAATATTTGCGCTGCATTGTACCGGAAGATCAAATCAACGACCTGTTATCGCTTTCTCCTTTGATCTCTTTACTGCGTACTGTAGCTCCAAAGCTGTCTTTAATCTATTGAAAACAGTACACATATAGAATAATTATTTTTAAGCGACTGCAGCATTGATTACTCATTTTTTTGATTAGTTTAGTTGTTGATTAACTTGCACCTTTGTACTTTTTTTTTTTTCGATTTGTGTTGGTGATTTTTCTGAAGTGTGCATGATTGGAAAATAACTCTCACAAAATGCCCAACATATTGGTTCTCAAAAAACATGATTCATTAAAATGGATTATTATACATTACAATGCAATTTCTTCATAAACGTCGGTCGTCTCAATCGTATTACTTGTATCATTAGGCTCCATTACCAGCACATTAAACGGATGCGGATTGCGCATGATCTTGGAAACGCCTAGTGGTTTTAGTGTTGCGCCAGTCCAGGTAGTGAACTGAGCGCTGCTCGGATGCTGAACGGGGACCTCAAATTTGATTAGGGTTTGAAAGTGGCCAAGATAGGCCACTAATCTTTTAAACTGTTAAAAAATAAGTTAGTTTTTGATTCCTACGGCTAAAGATGTAAGAAAATTCTTTACTTACTGTAAGAAGGCCGGTCCAGGTTGGCTGGAGTGAGACCTCAATGACAAGTGTTTTATCTTTAAACACATCCAGGTTTGCAGAAAGCTCAATAACCTTACTGTAACGAGCTTGTGCTAACTCGGTCAAATGGAGCTTAACTATGCCAGACTTTGAACTAGGCAGTTGCTTGTTGTGGGATATTATTATTGTGCCAGTCCAGACTCCCGATAGCCCGACTTCAACAGACTGCAACCATGAGTAACCTGTCTGATTTAGTTGGTTATGAACCGAAACTTGAAACGATACACAGTCACCCTTTAATATAACTTCCTTGTTAAACCAAAATTTGGCTTCAACAATAGGTAGGGTCCTCTCGGTCTTGGCCAAATCTATGAAATCATCTTTGAAAATAGCGCTCCATTTCTCATTTCTGATATCTAACTCCTTTGTATCATCAAAGACTAACAGATTTAAGTCAGCAATTATACAGTCTTTGTAGTCGCCCGTTAGGTCTGCTGTCTCTTTTATTTGTCTTAGCAACATAGATGCTATCTCGGGCCAGCGGCCCTGATAGAGCTGGGCCCGCTGCAGCGAAGCATTGTAATATGCTAAAGCAGCAATATAGTCGCGGTCGTGCCAAAAATAGCTTTCACCAAGTAGAAATAAGGAGTGACCGACACATCGCTCGTTTTCACCAATGGAAAAGTCGTTAGAAGCGCGATTAAGTGCCATCTTGAGAATTTTGATGAGTCTGGGCTTAGTGAAATGATTGGGATACAAACTGGAGAATAAAATATCTTTGTTGCTGTTGTCTGTAGCTAAAAGTTCGAAAAGCAGGACGGCTCCAGAAAGATACAAACTGCCCGGCCGGGGAAGACACTTATTCGGGAGCTCTTGATCACACCCCCGTGCAAAACTGTGCTTATTGTCTATGTAAGTGTTACCAGTCTGGTCCAACAGACCTGCAAGCATAAATTTCATCAAAGCGTCCCACAATTTCAAATTGTTAGTACAATCATAAGCTTGTATAATCTCGCTAATATTCCTGAGATGAACCTGAAATTTGAGATATGCTATTGACGGAGTCCGTGTTAACAGTGCGAGGTTGACAATCTTAAATGCAAGGACGTCCAGGAACTGACGGAGTTCATTCCAACGCGTTACTTTGCTTTCACTGGTCGGAAACATTAGAGAAGCGAGATAATCAGACGCTGATTCGTAACTAGACTCGTACATTTTTACTGCCTCGTGCACATCTTGTCGAAATTCTTGAAATACTGCCTGTTTGTACTGATTTTGTAGGTGCCAGAGTATCGCTATCGAAGGGTCTGAGTGTTCAATATCACCACTGCTACGGTGTCGCACACGCTTGACCGCGTCCGCATAGAAGTCTTGCGCAATTGGATAACACGCGTTAGATAATGTTTCGCAAAATACTCGGAGCTCCAACCCTGACGTATCAGCCTCAAGAAGATATAGACATGTTTTTTTCAGATCTAGGTGCTTGCGAAAGTAGCTGTGGCGGTCGTCAAGCTTGACGCTAGCTTGGACGACTGTCGCAGAATTGAACACAAGAACTACAATCATTTGAACGCGCCGCGTGCTTAACTGTTGCTTTAGCACCTGGAGCTGCTGAATCAGCATGTCGTCGTCCTTGTCTGGGATCAAGCTAGGCGACAGTTGAACAAACACCAGAAACGTGGCCGGCAGCAGATAGAGATACTTTTTCACCCACTTCATGCTAAAAAATGTACTGGACGCACTAGAAGAGCACAGCTCATTGCTCGTGTACCCATCCTGGAGAGGGTTTTGATTAAAAAGCTCGTTCGGCGGTAGTCGATACGCAGAGGCATTGTCGCTATCACCATCACCGCCAACGCAGCTGCTCCTATCCAAAAAAGAAAAGTTTAGTACTGCTTTTTTTTTGTTAGTAGGCGCTTCCCAAATCGCGGGTTTGTGGCTTCTAAAACTAAGCAATTGAAACAGCTCTGGAAATTCTACCTGTTCTTCTAAGCCTGATGATGCCAAGGTCTCCCCTGAATCAAAAGAATAGCACGAATCAGGTAGGGTATGTTCCTGCGCCGGTAATAAGCTGTCTCGACGCCAGGCAACACCATTTTGAGGTACAGCCAGACCGAGCACTAGCACTAGCGGAACATAATGGCGCTGGGCGTCATAATCGAGTATGTTCATTCTGTGGTTACAACGCGCTGGAAAGAAAAACAAAAAAACAAACACTTTCAAGAGAAATCGGCAAGCTAAGACAAAATCCAAAACGGCAAATCTTAGACCGACAGCGTTTCTTGTCTGGCACCCGTAACGACATCATTAACACAAACTCTACAGTTCCGCAGTTATCAAAATTAAGAAAAATCATCACGTAGCTATACAAAATTTTTATTTGAACATAAAAACACCTGCCCAGACTTAGTTGTTGGTGAATTTGGGGGCTCTCTTTTCAGCAAAAGCAGCCATTCCCTCCTTCTGGTCGTTAGAACCAAATAGAGAGTGGAAAACCCTTCTCTCGTACTTAACGCCCTGTTCAAGACCGAGGTTGTAACTCTCATTGACAACCTCCTTACCTGCCTTCACAGCGATATGACTATAAGAAGCAATCTTGCTAGCGGTTTTAACAGCAGCATCGACGAGCTCTTCTGGCTTAAAAATTTTGGAAACTAGACCCCAAGATTCGGCCTCGGCGGCAGTAAAGTTATCGCCGGTAAGGATGATCTCCATAGCCTTAGATTTTCCAATTGCAGCAGTAAGACGCTGAGAGCCGCCAGCACCAGGAATGACACCAAGTTTAATTTCAGGCTGACCAAAAACAGCCTTCTCACCAGCGTAGATGATATCGGCCATCATGGCAAGCTCGCAACCACCACCGAGCTAGGAAAAAAAATTAGTGATTAATACAATTAGAAAAATTAACATGTCACTTACAGCATAACCATTGACAGCCGCAATGATAGGCTTCTTGACCTTGGTGAGGTCACTCCAGTTTTCAATAAAGTCTTTACCATACGCATCGGCAAAGGATTTGTCTTTCATCTCTTTAATATCAGCGCCGGCGGCAAAAGACTTTTCGCTACCAGTGATAACAATGGCACCAATATCAGCGTCCTTGTCAGCGGCATTGAGGGCTGAGTTGAGCTCAAGAATGAGGGGGGTGCAGAGCGCGTTCAAGGCTTTAGGACGGTTTAACTGGACGAGTCTGACACCAGGCGCAGGCTTGGATACAATAATGTGCTCAAAAGAGCCGCCGGTGGAGTACTGTCTAATGGTGGGGGCAAACTGGATGATGCGCTTGCGAATGATAGAATTGAGCATTTTAAGATAATTACTGGCTGTGAGGAGATATGGAATACTTGTCGAGGATAGAAAAAATTAGGAAAATAAATTGAGTAGTAGCATGTGCATTTATACTTCCGGCGTCGCTGGTACCCCAGCTTAACGTCTCTTAATTTTAGAATTTCTCGGTATTAACCTCGGGAAGCAGAAAAATCACAAACTTTGACTGAATTATGCATATTAATGTTCAAATATTGCCAATGAACGAGGCGACCAAGGGCTTTACCCTCTAAAGAAAAAAATGAAAAGAAAAAAACACTAAATGATACAAAAAAATTACAGATAGTTACTTTTTACAAAATTAAAAACATTATGAACATCACACGGCCAAATTTAGGCCAGGCCCTGGGCAGCCTGGGCAGCCTGCATCGAGGCCTTGATGGCGTTGACTTTTTCTGCCAAAAATGGTCTCTCCTTTGCAATTCTAATCTGCGCTTCAGTAGCACTGATAATAACAAACAGCTGGACAGCTTCCTCGGGGCTTCTGCTGCACTCTGCAGCCTTGAACATGGCCTGAATACTCTCCTCGATCTTCTCCTGTTGAATGTAGAACTGACTGAGAGTAGACCACGCAGACTCACTCAATGGATCGAGCTCGGTAGCTTGCTTGGCTAGTTCAACGTGCTTAGTAGCAGAGGGGTTAGACTTGAATGCAGCAATAGACTTGTTAACATAAAGAATGGCGTTCACAGCCTCGCCGCTGTTTTTATTAATCTCAATGGCCTTGTCAAACTGAGCGATAGCCTCATCAAGTCTGTTCTGGTCTAAGAGAAGCTCACCGTAGTAGTTGTGCACATCAACGGAGTTAGGGAAAGTATGCAGAAGGGCCTCAAACTCAGTGAGGGCCACCTGTTGCTTTCCAGCTCTGTATTTGCCAACGATACTCTGAATATGAGCAAGAACAAAACTAGGATCTAGCTCAATGGCTTTCTCGTAGTCCTTAAAGGCCTCATCAATCTTCTGGGTCATGAATCTTGCCTGAGCACGCTGGTAATAAACGGCAGCAGACTTGGGATTAATTGATAAAGCAGTGCTGTAGTCAATATCAGCAGCAGCAACGTTACCAATGCTCATAAACAAGTTGGAGCGGACCAAGTGAGCGATGGTGGTGGGCTCAGAGTTGAGAACCTCTTGAACATCTGCCAAAGACTTTTCGGTTTCAACAGAAAGAAATTCGAACACAGCACGGTATGAAAGAGCAAGAGAACGATGGGTAGTTTCATTCTCGATGGCCTTGTTAATGTTGTCATAAGCGGTGACATAATCCTTACTGATGATGGCCTCAAGACCAGTCTTCAAAAAAAATTCACCAGTTTCAGGCTCAGCTGAAAGAATGTCCTCAGGGATTTCAACAGGGTCGAGAGTCTGGAAAAAAGAAGCGGTTGTGGTTGTTGAAGGCAGAGAAGGCGCTCTTTCAGAAAAGAGCTTGGCAGCTCTCTGGGTAGCATAAACGCTATGCACACGCTCAACAGTCTTATTAAGAGTGTCATCCTTCAAGTCCTTAAGGATAAGAGCAGAAGAGTAGTCAATGAGAGCTTCAGGGTAGTTCTGAATCTTTTCATAAGCGCCGGCTCTTCTAACTAGACTCTTAACGTAATCAGGTTTGATTGCAAGAGCCTTATTGGATTCCTCAATAGCCTTTTCGTAGTCCTCGAGTTGGGAATAACAGGCGGCACGATTTGAGTAAAAAACAGGATCAATCTCACATTGAAGAGCTTTACCATAAAGTTCAAGCGCTCTGTTATATTCCTGCTTGCCGAAATACTTGTTACCAGCTTCCTTATACGACTGGGCGAGCTGGAACTTTTCCTGGTTGGGAAGCTCGGCGACGGAGCTGAAGTCCTCAATGTCGGGGTACTCGGCATCAAACTCATCATCCTTAATAACCTTAAAACCGGCAATCTTCTTGCTAGCCTCAGCCTCTCTGGCCTTCTTTAGCTTTTTCTTCTCGTTTTTGTTGAGCTTCTTACTCTTCTTGCCCTTTGGCTTTGGCGAACTGTTGTTGAGATAGTAGAAGTAAGCACCTGCACTGGTACCCACGACAGCGGCAAGACCAATAATAACGGCAGCCTTGCGGGTGGCAACGACACCAGACACTTTATTCCAGACAGATTCAGACATGACGGACGATCTTTGTAGCTATAGCGGTAATGAAGAGAAAAAAGATGCTGAGTGAGTTTTGCTCAGATACTGGAAAAGCAAAAGTTTTTGGGTTAGGGGTCAACAAATCAGGGTAAGGAAGTATTGAAAAAGTTTGATTGGTGGGAAATTGTCATAAAATTAATCATATTAGCAAGAGTTAGCATCAAATTAAGTCTTGATTAAATTATGTACCGTATACATGTATACACTCCTATAACCAGTTTCAATTATAACCCAAAAAATTTATAACCTTAGAACAAAAAAAAAAAAAAAAAAAAAAAAAAAAAAAAAAAAAAAAAAAAAA
>JAKVQX010000530.1:0-15057 GCA_030463015.1 Geotrichum citri-aurantii
ATTTGAATGCATGATATTTTCATTTTCAAAATAAGGTTTGTTTTTGAAAAATCCCATATTTTTTGTTCCCCTCGTACAAAGTGAAATGTGGTACACAAAACATGGCACAAGCAGTTGAATTACACATGTTTGACAAATAAATAAATAGTCATGAGTTTTATATATGTTGTGAATAATGAGACAGACAGCCGCAGCCTCCGTCTTGACTGCTTTCAGCCCAGCTAATCACCCCATCCGGGCCTTGCAAAGACTTAGATCCACATAGTTTCCAGCCTTGCTTTCTAAAGGGTAGCGGAGATATAAAATCATCACTAGACTTTGGTTTGATCACACAGCAGGTTGAGCCAAGTTTGTTGTGTAAATTTCTTAAAATGCTGTAAAACGCCAGTCGTAACAACCTCCTTGCCAGTCTAAAAGCCTCTTCTGTTAGTGAGTGGCCGCCAAGGAATTCCAGGATGGCTTTCCTTCGTCGCTTGTGGATCCTCGCGCCAAATCTTGATGCTTTTGTCAGCCTCACATGTGATCAACCGCATGCCGGTCTTGTCAAAAGTGCTTGCAAAAATGCCGTTCTCAGCTTCTAGTGAACCAGGTCCTGCGATTGTATCCATTTCCTGGAACTTGTGTCCGGTTTTCCAGTCGTAAAATCCCATTGAGCCATTGTCGCCGCCAGCAAACATCACGCCATCCTGGTTAATCGCCAGCGAGTTGATAATAGAGTTCTGAGGAGGATAAAAATTGTGAATAAATGAGCCTTCTGGGCACTTCCACTGCTTGATATTGTCCGGACTGCCAGTTGCAAACGTGAATTCTTCTGGATGGAGCGCCAAGGCGCGGACGGCCTTCTTGTGATGTGTGAGCACCGTCTGAGTCTTGCCAGCGGCCAAATCCCACAGCCGAACAGTTGAATCCATAGACGTTGTGATGACTTGCGGGTCAGCCTCCTGGCACCGCACTTGAGTAATACCGGCCTTGTGGCCCTGTAGCACAAATACAGGCTCTCTTGAACGAATATCCCATACCCGTGCAACGGCGTCATTTCCTGCACTAACCAGCAGATCCAGTGTTGGATGAAGATCCAGGGAATATACGCCGCTAAGGTGTCCGTGATAGTGTCGAATAACTTTATTCATTTCCAAATCCCAGCATTTGACCATCTTGTCCTCGCCAGCGCTAAACATGTACGGGTGTCGATTTGATACAGCAAGCCCACGGATAGCCATAATGTGGCCTGTCAGCGATAGCTTAAGCTCGCCAGATGCCAAGTCCCAAATCTTGATCGTGCGGTCTGCGGAGCCTGTCGCAAACCACTGATTGTCGGGCTCAACACACACGCTTCGCACCCAACCTTGGTGACCAGAAATCACTCTCATAAGCTTCCATGGTGCGTGCCACTCGGGCTTCTCTTGAATGTAAAGATCTCTGTTAATCAGTGCAGAACTCTTACTATTAGCGCTGCCAGCATCCTGATTGCCTGGAAGCTTCTGGCGTATACTGAGGGCCGACGACGGATTCGCTGCCGCCGATCCAGTGATGAGCTTTTGTGATGGCGCCTTTGAGGATGGCTTCTTTGCTCCGCGTCGTGCACTCGCAGCAGCGGCTGCATTATCGATTTTACGCACCAGATACGGCGGCAATTCCTTTGATACCTGATACTCTGATTCGACCTTTTTCAGGATGCGCAATTTGGCAGGCGCGAGCTCGGCGCCATCGGTGAGTACGTCGCTAGGTCCAAAAAGCGCCCTTGTTCGCTTGGTGGACTCATGTAGTGCAGCCTGAGTAAAAAAGAAAAAAAATCTAGTTAGATGACTATGAAAAAAAAAAAAAAACCTTTTGAATCTCAGATACCTACTTTCACGTCATATTCAGGCCCGTAAAAAGACATTGTCGATGGGTTTTGTCGTTTAGTCCTTGCGCGCGTCTTTGGTAACTATGGAGCGACGATTGAAAATTTGGCGCAGGTAACTTTTATTAGTGCTGTTATATACTCCCAAGATAGTATTTCTCAGAACTCACAGTCTAGCAAATTAACTTTTGCGACTCGCCAAATCTTGAAAAATGCTAAGTGTGTCAACTGTTTTTTTTAAGGTTAGATATTGAAACATACAAACTATAATGTCGAGAATTCTCAACAACCCAATTTCAGGTAAGTGTCTGCAAAGTGTAAATGTTTTTGTTTACTAAAAATCGTGTTACTAACTTAACATTAAGGTTTTATCATTCCTACTGCTGCTCTTTGGCTCGTGCAGAACTCGTACTACGACGTTAAGGGCGGTTCGCGTGTTGTAATTTTTGACCGCCTCTCCGGTGTCCAGCAGACTGTCGTTGGCGAGGGCACTCACTTCCTGGTGCCATGGTTGCAGAAGCCTATCTTGTTTGACGTGCGCACACGTCCTCGTAATATTACCACCAATACCGGCTCTAAGGATCTTCAGATGGTCTCGCTCACACTAAGAGTGTTGCACCGCCCGGATATCAATAACTTGCCCAAGATCTACCAGGCTCTGGGTCAGGATTATGATGAGCGTGTTCTTCCTTCTATTGGAAATGAAGTTCTCAAGTCCATAGTAGCGCAGTTTGACGCCTCTGAGCTCATCACGCAGCGTGAGTTGGTGTCTGCTCGCATTAGCGAAGATTTGCGTAAGCGCGCAGCCGAGTTTAACATTCAACTCGAAGATGTGTCCATTACGCATCTGACGTTTGGCAAGGAGTTTACCCGCGCCGTCGAGCAGAAGCAGATTGCGCAGCAAGACGCTGAGCGTGCACGCTTTGTTGTGGAAAAGGCGGAGCAAGAGCGTCAAGCGTCGGTGATCCGTGCGGAGGGAGAAGCCGAAGCAGCTGAGACTGTTTCTAAGGCGCTGGAAAAGGCTGGTGATGGTCTGCTGATGATTCGTCGTATTGAGGCCTCTAAGGATATTGCTAGCATCCTTGCCAATTCGCCGAATATCACTTATCTGCCTAGCCAGTCGAAGTCCGACAATTCTTTACTGTTGAATCTCGGCCGCTAGTCCCTAGAAGTTACAGTTTTAACAAAAGAAAATTATGATGTAAATAATAATGCAAAGAATAAATTAAATTGAAGAACTCCTATGTAGATGTAAAACGTCAAGTCATAAGTCATTAAATTAGTTTACTGTGGTCCCGTTGCTTAGGCATTTCATGATAAAATTTAGGTAGATTAGGTCTTTCTGGTATCTCTTCTTGCTGTTGGGGTGGTTGCTGTTGTGTTGCAATAACGTTGTTATTTGGCTGTGGAGCCTTTGAGTAGGAAGAAAGATATACAGTTTGCGTGCTTGAAGTTGTGTCTGGCCGCCTTATTGGGTATTTGAGCCACTCCTTGATAAAATTGTAACCCCACGAAACGGGAGTCTCCCTATAATTTGGGCTCACTTGTGCGCCTTCTCTGTTTTCCACTTGCTCTTCGTCAGAAAGTGATACAGAGTTATTGGGATCCAAGCTGTTTTCTTTTGGGCTGAAAGAACTTTTGTCGTTTCTCCTGCTGTTGTTGTTATACACGACAATAGACAAGTCGTCATCCTCCTCATAATACTGGCGACCTAGAATGCTCTGATACTCTATCTGACGCCGAATGCCATTAACTCGCTCTATCCATTCCCAAGATACAATGCTTGATGCCATGAGCGTAATGATGTCAGCAAAATCCGCCCACTGGTCAATAATTTCTGAAAGAATGTTCTGAATGAATAGCACTATAGGGGATATAGAACATGCCAACGCGAGCAGCGCTAAAACCAACACTTCTAGCCGGTACGCCGTGTTGTAATTAATGATCCCAAAAAATAATATGCACCCAGAAAACATTATTGAGTTGGCAATTTTAAACAGATATGAGAATACCGTCAGTGCGTCCTCTGTCCCGGAGATATTAGTGCCACGCCTTACGTAAACTATAGAGATCCCCCACAGTACCGATAGACATATAGCCAACGAGAGGCCAAACCATAGCACTACAAGTTTTTCGCGACGCCTTTCAAATACGCGGAATAGTACTTGTACTTGTGCCATTGTCAGAAAAAACGAGTTGATGGGAAGCAGAATGTTTATCGTTGTATCAGCTGCTAAATAAGACATCATCTCTGGTCCGTCGAAGTATCCATTGCTTGCTTGATGCGAAAGAAATTTGGTAACTTGAACAAACGCTGCGGTGATAGTTACAGCAGATACCAAGACGGTGAAAAGCTGGTAAATGGGGCGCTTGTCGAGTTGCATCAACAATATCACTAGTGTGCTGTACACTATCGCCATGGCTATTGCTAGACATGCACAGGTTGGGAAAACACTGTTATAAAATGACCCTGTCGATGGTGTAATCCCCAGCTCGTATTCAATAATGTTTGTATCGTTATTGGGTCGCTTGCCATTAGAAATAAAAGTTTGCACGTCGGGGCAATGCGGCGTAAACTTAACACTATTATATGCATAGTTGTATTGTACCCCAGTAGCTACTGCAACCCGACTAGAGCTGAGCAAATAACTCTTGGTGTCGTTGATAGAAGCCATCAAGTTATAGTTATCCGTAGCGTTGTTAACAATAATAGCAGTTGTGATATTGTTGGTTGAAATCAAAAAGTAGCCTGAGCTGATAGTTAGGGGGGCGCAACCTGGAGTTGATTGGCTTGATGTGTATTCTCGCCAGTTGCGGTTGTTCCTATGTATGCGATCATCATGTATTTGGGATTCTGTAATCGAGATTGACGGGGGTGTTGTGATTGTAGGAGTGGCGGCGATGCTAGCTGTCGAAAAGTCGAGAGTCTGGAGCCCCTGTGTCTGGGTAAGTGCTGCGAGTAATAAAAGAAAAACTGATATTATTGACACCCAGCTGTATCTTACCATCATCCAAAGAAGAACTCAAAAGTGGAAGCTAGGGTGGAATGGTGACGATGGGGTGAAAAGGAGGTTGATAGTACAATATGTTAATGGTCATGTCCAGCAGCAGTCTAATCAACCTGACGATTGCGCCTTAAGGAAGAAGGTAAAGAATAATCAAAAAAAAAAAGAAGAAGAAAAAAAGGAAGAAGAAGAAGAAGAAGAAGAAGAAGAAAAGAAGAAAGGAAAAAAAAAAAAAAAAAGTACAAATAAAGGAAGAAATTCTAAATATGGTCTTCGTTCTTTTCTGGGTTTTTTTTTTCACATTGCTTTTTTTTTTCCTTGTGTTTTATTTGGTCTCCAACTATAAAAAGCATTTTTTTAAAACGACTGGCAAAAAAAAAAAACCGCACTAAGAACATGTTTTACTAAGAGAGCTACGCTAACGTCTAAAGAAAGCAACAGTAGAAGGAAATGTATACAGTAAAGCAATAGTAGCCAAAAAAAAATTTACCAAGATAATAGAAAGGTAGAGAAACACTAATTTTAAGGTAGAGAAGTATTATTTACGGACCAAGTTGTCTTACGTATTGCGTTTCAGTTTGTTGTTGTTTTTTGTTGTTGTTTTTTTTTTTTTTGCCTCAATTTTTTGCCGTTTAATTTTTTTATGGGGGGGAGACAAGCATTTTTTGAGGGAGAAAAAAAAAAAGCCAAGTCCAAAGCCAAGCCCTCAAAAAATGCAGCCTTAATTCTAAGGTCCTATGTTGACTTTCCTAACTGGTTGGGCCCGAAACAAAAAAATAAAAATTAAAAAAAAAATTGTTTTTTTTAAAAAATCTGTCGTTTGAAGATATGAGCAAACTCAAACCTCAAAATTAGGAGATCATAGTAAACGGCTTTTTTTTTCATCTCATCAAGCTACCATCAAGAAATGAGTTGTTTTGTTATAGGTAGGCACTTTGCGGTAATAGTGACAAGTGCCTATTAAAAGAGACTTTTTAAGAAAACAGTAACTTTCTAAAAACTGTTTTTGTTGTTTTATTCTCGTTCCAGTTTGCGTACCATCAAATAAAAAGGTATATATGGTACAACAAAGTATATATGTTTATTCGTATATTTGGATTTTTAATATATACATTTCTTTGACAAAAAAAAAACTGGTACAGATAAAAAACGAACACTCCAACGACGTTTAAATTTTTTAAAGTAAACGTAATACGACATATTAACTTCAAAATTGGACAAATTTGGCATGGTTTTGGAGCCATATAATTTTTAACATCAATGTATGGTGTGCTGCCATTTTTTTTATTTTACTACGGCAAGTCTCATACGTAAAATTGAAATGTCAAAAACTTTCCTTATCAATCAAATCCCAAACCTCTCAAAGTCATTGGCATAAAAAACCCACGTCATTTCAGACTTACAAGAGTTTTTTAGATAAATGTTTTCAATTAGGTTTTTTTTGAGAGTTCTTCTCCTAGATTTGTATCCTATTTTAGAGTTCAAATTTTGGCAAATAAGGTAGCCACTCAATGACTCAAGTTCCGTGTCTTTGAAAAAAAAAAAAAAAAAAAAGAAGCTGGTAGTAGCGTTTACCTTAGATTTTAAAGTGGTATCGTGCTGATTTTTTTTTTTGTTTTCAGCTTTGTAAAAAGAGTTTTTAGGTGTCTCCTTGTGAGTTTTTACTAATTATGAAGTTGAGTTTTTTCGTCACCTTAACCGTTAAGTCGATGTAAAAATCTGTTCGGTCATCATTTGAAACTACAGTTCACACTCTTACTATTATCCCGCCTCCTCTCCAACCAAATGACTGAATTGACACTTCTTTTTGACTTTTTCTCTAAGCTTCGAAATACTGAATTTATGCTAACGACACAAGTTGGGAGCACCATGCTTATTCTGTGATATACGGGCAATTTAAAGGTCTTTTTCAACTAGTGTTTTCCGCAAAAAAATTATTCAAACCGTTTTCATTAGCCAATGCTGTAAAATGAGTATCCATTTTTGTTATTCAGAATTTGAGAATTTCAACAAATTTCTAAATACTTTAAAACAGACGCTGTCACTTTAAGACTTGGGGTGTTTAATTCAATCTACATGCAGTACCGATAACGCCAAACATTTCAACTAAAAATATGTTTTTTGTTAAGCCCTTTGATCACCGATAAAATTTTTGGACCCGTGGGTGTGTATCATTTTTAATCTGTTTCTTTTTTTCTCCGTGGGAGACGGAAAATTAAGCTGGAATTTGCCAAAAGTTTTGCAACCCCGTTAACAACTTCATAAAAGTAAAACAAATTGACACTGTCTAGACTAATTGTCTGCAATTGAAGTTAAATTTAAATCAAGCATTTTGAAAAAATTGAGTAGACAGAAAAAAGAAAAATAAGATTGAAAGCTTTTGTATACGTAGATTTGTTGTGAGTGTATGAATCTTTTTGTCCAGGTTCTGTCTAAGGCTTTTGGCAAGAACAAAAAAATTAAAACTATTTAAATTAAACCTCAAAAGATGCTAAAAAATTTCTAATTACACTGGCTTTGAGGTACGAACTAATTTAGTTTTTGGTGTATACGTATGTACTACGTATGTCACTCTCTTCAACTGCTAAACTAAGTCACAATCTTGTCTAGTAGGAAACGTTTCCAACAAAATAGAAAAAAATTTTCATATTACTAAGGCATTGCAAAAATCTGAGACATACGTATAATCACTACCTATTTCTAGGCTATTTTAAAAGGCCGGGGCTGGGTTCTTGGGTTTTAAGGCTCTTTCACTACTAAGCAAATAGAATTTGATCATTCAAGTAATGTTCATCAGCCAGGCATTGGGCGTACTAATTCTCAACAGGGCTAGTCGTTCTATCTGATCTAAAAAAATTTGCATGTTGGATCACAAATCAAGCTTGTCTTGGATATGTTAAGGGGCCGATGTAAGCAGGGGGTGAATCGCTGAAAAAAAATCAAGACTAATTTTTTTGGCGAGTCAAAAAAAAAAAATTTGGTCCTAAAAACACGGAAAACTTTTTGCTTCTAAAACATGATTACAAAAGCCTATACTGTCTAACTCAGTTAAATAGAATAAAATCTATTTACTATGGTATCATAAAACTATTTACATGAAAACTAATTTTTTTAAAGTTTCGTTTTTAATAAAATTGGCATTGCATTGCTCAGAACCGTTTAGTTTTTTTTGGTGTAATTGGTCAGTGTAATTTTTTTTCGGCAAACTCCCAATTACGTATCATGCAATAAAACTTTGCTCACAAAAAAAAAACACTTTTTAAACGAAGCCACTTTGATTCGGGTCAAATTTTTGAATTCATAAAGTTTTGTTGAAGAAATTTGATCATCTAGTAGCAGTAATTTTGGCTCATTGTCAAAAAAAAAAAAAAAAAACACAAAAAAACAGTTTTGCACAGTTTACCTATTTTAATTGTTGCCCTCACTGGAGCGCGGATACCTAAAAATAACCTTCTTGGAGCATGACATCAGTGTTCTAAGTAATAATAAGGGCATCGAAGCAGAAGTTAAACTTTTCGATTTGCAACTGCACCTCCTCGACTGATGGTCAGCTAAATAGCACAGTCTGCAAAGGTTTTACCGCCAAGCCCTCTCACTACAAGTGGAGCTGTATAATTAACACGGAGCGAGACGATGGAAACATTGAGCAACTCAAATCTCGCTTTGGTACAAAGCAAGGATCCTGGGAACAGGGGATAAGTAGGTGACAGTTTCTTATTCATGTTAATCAAATTGTTAATCCCTGTAAAAAATTAAAAAAAAAAAAAAAAAAAAAAAACAGTAAAACTTTTGCAAGCAATGCTGTTGACACAGCTATCAATTATCTGGTATTCAAATAGTTTCTTGTAACTATTGAATCAATTTGCATTTTGTCTAAAATAACGACAAAAGCTTTCATAGTGGTTTTACAATAAACCAAGAGTGTTCTATCAGCAAACATAATATGACATGAGTCCCCTTTACTCTAATCCAAGCTGACGCTAAATACCGCACTCACACGATATCGTTGAATGAAAGTATGAAAAACTCTTCTCTCAATCACAGCTATACAACACGATTCAAAAGTAATATAAGCAAATTAAAAAATTATTGTATTTGAATTTTAGTGATGTTGAGTATTGTCGAAGCTTTTTTGGATCCAACATTTCAAACATCTTCTCGTGAGACTTCAAAAATACTGGAGACTGTTGCAAAACAAATAGTTGGGTTTAAGATACTCTTTTGTCTTTATTTGGTGATGTTTTCTCATGTTGATACTCTTAAAGAATATTTTTTGGCTTGGGCCACCAAATCCATATTTTGCTTATCAAAACCTTTGCTACAACTTTGTTCTTCATTATACTCCGAAAAGTACGGTCACCTTTGAGCAAGGTAGTTATCACTTTTTTAAAAATTTTGAGCTGACATGATTACTGAGGCATCTTAATAAGACTCTCATCTCTTACTTCCAAGGGGGTGGTCACAAACTTTGATAGGGTTGCCAGGCATTCCTCTGTTTGTTTGTTTTTTGTCATTGAGTTCATTAGATGCTATTCCACATATACTAGCCATTATCCTGATGATTTCCAGCCTTCTATAATGTTATTTGTCGTCAGACCAGTTTTCCCTGCTTTAATAATAATAATAATAGCGTTTCACAAATGTAGTTTTGCCTACTGGCGTTGGATCGTCGATCATACCCAGCTTGTAAAGCTTTCAGCGGGATGCAATAAATGGTCTTTATTCGGCAACATCAAGAGGCTGTAGACAACGAAAAGTTTGATAAACTAACAAAACAAAATTTTTGGTAATTTTCAAACATTCGAACTTGAATTTATCAGTTGCATGGCTTCTATGGCCATCGAGTATTAGGATTCTCTTCTCTCCTATTGTTGTGGGTTTTGTTAGGGAAAAAATAAGCTTCTTTTAGCCATTAAAGTGGGAACTAGTCATGAGTCCAGCCTTTTTTAAATGCTCTGAGTTTCAGCAATCATTGGAGTATATAACTTTTCTATATACCATTGCTGTTGCCCCGAGTTTTCCTTAAAGATACCTAAGATTTTCAGGGTTTGACCAACTGCAGAGATTCATTTAAATTTTGTGATTTAAGAACGCGACTTGGGATATTCAACCACTGCAATCTTCTCCAGGCTTCCAAGTACAAGACCATATATCTATGGTTTTTCTTTATTTTGGTTTTGTCCATGTTTTAACGATTTTCTGGTTTGACCCCCGTGACAGCCGGCACAAATATCTTAACAAAATTTAGTTTTTAAATTCTCAGTCAGTACTCCGTTTTATCGTGAGATATCAAGCTTCCGATGCTTTAAAATCTTAGTATCGGGATTGCGGCGTATTTATGCGTTTATCCAAATAGTCCCGATGTGATCCGCATAGCCTTTATTTTTTACAATTCGACTAGCAAAATCAATGACTTGTCTATGCGTAGGAGGAAAGCCTAGATCATCTTGGGAAAATATCTGGACACAGTTTAATTTCTCTTAAACTAGTGAAAGCTTTTGTCGGTTTTCACAGTTTAGTACGATGTCTTGACAACTGGACAAGCGGTTGATTGTGGATGACCGCGTTACGCCATCCCACTTCGCAGCTTTACGCATATAAAAACCCTCCGTTTTAAACGTCAAAAATTGTCAAACATTTTTGTGCCATTAGTGTTCAATTTTATTTAATGCCTTTGTTTTATTATAGCACGAAAAACGCGAATGTGGTGATGTTAGTAATGTTTTAAAATCGGTCTCTTAAGGGTCTTGTGATCACCTTTTATCATTTGACTGCCTTTAACACAAACTTGTTTTTTCTTGATTAGAAAAAGATTAATCTTATAAAAATGCTTTTGCTCTGCATCTCTTTTTTTACTTTCTATTAAATAGAAAATTTTGTTATTTCCCTCATATCAAAATTTAACAAATACGAAAAGTCAGAATAACAAAAGATTTGCAAAAAAAAGCACTAGTAATTCAAAACAATTGTCTCTATGAGACTCTCAAAGTAGTGTTTTCAAAGCGCACAGGCAATCTCTGCGATTCAATGACGCCTGATTATTCAACAATTTTATTCTGCTTGTAAAAATGAATTTTGTGGGTTCTGCACTTGTATCTTTAAAGCGACCATACAAAATCTATGTGGCGTAAGTTGAGTTTAGTGTAAAACAGCTGTTGAGGCCATTGAAAATAGAAAAAAAATTGTTTATCTCATATTTTGAAAAGCATTTAACGACCCAGCGTTATTCAAGTCAATTCGTTAGATCCATATCCATTTAGCTAGGCTTTTTATAGAAACTCCGTAGTTGTGGTTTGCTTGTCATAATTTTTATTAACTTTTAATTTTGTGGGCTCAAAAGAAAGTAATGACAATTTCTGCTCATCGTCTGTCTTGGCCACACTTAAAAAATTGTTCGGCGTTGCGCTGCCCCAGAAATAAATTTAAAGTGAAAAAAAAAGTATAAATACGATTGAAAATTTATTATTTGTGTTTTTTTTTTGTCTTCATCTATAACTTTTCTATTTTTTTTTGTCTTCATCTATAACTTTTCTATTTTTTAATTTTTGTGTTCTGATTTATTTATTTTAAAATGCCCTGCACCTGCGATACAACTACTTCACCCAATACCTGCTCTTGCGGAAGTGACTGCAAATGCGATCAAACCTGTACCTGTACAGGCTGCAATAAAGACAATAAATGTGAGTAGCTATCAAAATCTACAATTACAATTATGATTAGTTTGAGTGTTAACAACTGTTCATTTTTTTGGATTGTAGAATTTCCTTTATCAAATCAATAATCTTATTTAATTGTATGGTCAGATAGACCTTTCAAATCTAGCAAATTATTTATAATTAGTTCAGTAACTCTTGGATTCGATTTGAACAAAGTTTTACATTTTTCATTGACAATTAGAGCTTTTAAAAATACTTGTAAAACAGCACATTTTTTTCAACTTATTAATTAAACTATTTTTGAAAAACGTGATCTTTGTATATAGTTTAAAATTTGGTGTACCATTTTTTTAGCCGATCATACTGCTTCTAGCCCATTTTTCACAGTCAATATTGGTGTCTTAGTTTTGTCCTGATCAATGGTCTCCCAAATCTCACGCATCCACTAACAGACAAGTGCTCTGTTAGCTGCATTTACCTCCATTTCTAAAATTTAAAAGTGCTGAGAAGATAATTCGTGCTTTAAAATGGCCCAGATATGCTCAATGGGATTTATATCTGGAGAATAAGGTGGCCATTCAAAAACTTGAATTTTATTATCCGTGTAATAGTCTTTTAAGACCTTAGACTTGTGAAAATGTGCGTTATCTTGCTGAAATAAAGTGCCAGGTGGAGGTAGACAAATGTTTCAATTTATTATACGCAGTTGCATCTACTTTCTTCTTCTTTCCAAGCTCATCAAAGATATGAGTATTGGATCCTCTTTTTTGCCAAATGGCACCCCATACCATCACAAAAATTGAAACTATATTGTATACAGAAATTACCTACCCTTTTTTAATTTGTTCTCGGGTGCTCTGAAGACCCAAATATTTTTGTATGGGCCATTGCTAAACACAATCCTTTCATCCAAAAATTTAGCATTTTCCAGCTCCCAGATTTCGACCATTTCATTGCCAAATTTAAACAAACATTTACTAAATATTTAGTTGCTGCAATACATTTTTTAGCTTTTTAATTTAGCAGATTTTTGCTTTTAAAAAATTCAGTAATGATTGATATAGAAGCGACTATGACAAGATCTTTTTTTCAATTCCAAAGTCGTGATCTTGGGATCTTTTTACCGTTCTAACTATCAATCGTTTTTGAGCATCCGTAAAAGCATGAAAACGACAGGACCGAACTTGAGTTTTAAAACTTTTTCTTTTGGTTGAAATCTTTGAGAGTTCTAGAAATTTTGCTGGTAGAAACACTAAAAATAAGTGCACAAACGTAAAAACTTAGTTTTTGATTTGGAAAGTAACCTGCCGTAAGATGTATCAAAATTCATTTTAGTTGAAAAAGGGAAGAAGTATTGATGTTTGGAGATTAGGTGGAAAAAGATTTTTGAGATGACAAAAAAAAAAGGGAAAAAAACTTTGTTCAATTCGAATCCAAGTGTGACTGTAATTTAATAAATTATAGTTTTTATGTTTCAATTACAAGGGTGAGATTTGCTTAAAAGTTTTAATTAGGAACATTTACTAGATGTTTCATGGCCTTAAATTTTATTCATAAATGTTCACAGCCATCAAGTTTTCCTTGCTATCTGAATTTTCTTTGTGGCAGGTGAGGCTTGCCCACCTTTTTAAACAAGTCCAAAAATTTTTGAAATTTGTGCGGTTTATCTAATTTCATTTCTGTAGAACTATTCATTTGACACCTGCTGTTAGACCTTTCATCAGAATTGTCGGTCTGATCTATGTATGTCAGACTTATCAAAGGCGATATTTCTGTAGCATCTTTTAGGGATTCTTGCTTGCTCATTACCATTGTTGCAGTCTCAGCAGCTGATACTGCAAAAGGCGACGGCTCAAATTCGGTCTGGGTGAACTCAGCTGTTGACTTTAGTCCGAGAGATTCAGACAGTACCAGTCCCATAAATTTTGGGGTTTCATCAAAAATTTTGTCGTTGACTACAGGATAGTTTGTTATCCCATTTGTTATAACAGCATACGCTTCGCGTGTACTCTTTGTGGAGTCCATTGGATGCTTTTGCACTAGTTGGGCTAGCCACTTAACACGACTGAGTTTTTGAGAAAGTTTTCTTGTTGCTGATTCAGCTGCATTGTTTGTAGTCTGTTTTGTTGTGATATCAAATTTTGACCATGCTTTTCCGTTAATGATATTGTTTTGTTCATCCTCTGTTATAAACGCAGTCTCTTTGAGAAGGCTATCTACGGCAGTAGTGTTGCCAGTACTGATGATTGCAGTTCCTGAACAGTTTTTTTCTTTAACAAACGACATTTTGGCGCCAGAATTGTAATCAGCAGCATTTACACGTCGCGAATAAATCTTGCGCAGTTTTTTGCCTATGCTTCCACGAATCTCGCTACTTATTTCAACGATAGCCATGCGTAAATGTGGACTCCAGTTCTCAGTCGACAGCTCTGTGAAATCAGAGTCCATGCTATCAATTGTGTGTTCTAGTTTCCATATACGTTGTACCTTGTAACGTATCCTTTGTGCGAGCATGTGGAAAGACTCGCGGAAGTTATCATTGTCGCTATTGATATTGCTGCAGTTAAGACTGAAACTGCTGCTGGAGAAGGCACTTTTTTCATAAGCACTACCAATATTATCAAAGTCCGACATGATTTGTTTAAACCTCAATTTTTTCATATCAATTTTTGGAGTTTTTTATTGGCGAAAGCTAATGCGAATGATAAAGGTATCGCTCACCCATAAAGCGTGTAGCTCACAAAGATCAATCAGTGCAGACTGTTAGTTAAAAAGATCTCTATCTTGACATGGCTGCAGTAATATTAGTAAATTTTGTTTTTTTTATTTACATCTAAAAGTTACAAAAAAAACATACCAACAAAATCAAAGTTGTAGTTTTTTTTTCTTTTTTTGGGGTTGATGCACACCATTCCTGTTGTGATGAAAGGGCAAACTGGCTTATTTGATCTATCTGTTGTGATGATTTAAACTGATAAAGTCCTCTTGGTTTGGTTTCTTTTTTGATTTTGAGGCAAAGAGGCTTGGTCACAGATTTCAAATTGACTTGTAAAACAAATCGATTATCTTAAAACAAAAAAAAAGATACGACACCAGCAGGACTCGAACCTGCGCGGGAAAATCCCAAAAGATTTCTAATCTTTCGCCTTAACCGCTCGGCCATAGTGCCTAGTTCATATTAATAAAAAGTTTTGCATTTTCCAGAGCACTAGCTTTATTTTTTGAGCGTGAGAGTGTTTTCAGTTTACATCTAAAAAAACATGTTCTTCACCTTTGAACTTATTAAAGATTTGCTAAAAAAACTTAAATTTACGTTTTTTTATTAGTTTAAAGTTGTTTAAGCGTCGTTAAAGCATTTTTGTCTAATTTTTAACTTCAAAAATCAATCAAAACAGTTTTTATCAATTGGTTTATAAATCTAATGATTTTCTTTAAAGAATAGGGCACGTTCAGTAGTAGTAGTAGTAGTATTTTTGTCCGGTCAACCGGGATATTATTCAAGATTATTTATAAAAGGGATCACTCTGTGGTGATATTTATATAGACAGTGTCT
>JAKVQX010000531.1:0-15055 GCA_030463015.1 Geotrichum citri-aurantii
GTCGATACCAGAAATTGACAATCAGTAAAACCTTAACAAGCTGCTCTAATCAAGCAAACCATCAGCATCGTTCACATGGAAAACTTAGCAACGATGTGACAAAGTCGAGAAACTTTTGTCCCTCAACTTCCAGAAGCTTGAAATTGCTTGAAGTCCTTGTAAAAAAGTTTTTTTTATTTAACAGCTTTTAAGAGCATCTCGAGCATAAGATCTAATAAGTTGTGACCTTTTTATCAAAAAAACAAGGCCCGATGGTTTAGTGGTATAATTCTCGCTTAGGGTTTCTAAGCACGATTGCGAGAGGTCCCGGGTTCAATTCCCGGTTGGGCCCTTGTTTTTTTCATCCAAATTTTTCACATGAGTGCGGCATAATTACTAAATAATTACAGTAATACCTTGATATAGGTACTGATATGAGCTAAAGGTTTTTTGTTCCTATACCGAGGTGTTCTTTTAGCGAACTATGTGACATCACCGTCTGTTTTTTAAATTGGACAATGAAAAATCGTTCCTGTGGCGAGGTAGTTCCTTTATAGAGGGATCCTATATCAAGGTATTACTGTAGTATATATGAGATGAATTTCAAAATCTTTCAAGTATATAGTTGGTGTTTCATGGTAGCCCCTTGTGGTAAATAGGTTGCAAGTGCCGGCTTCAGAAAAATCACCCCAGACACTTTTCTACGATTACTGGGAATCATAGAGCGTTTCATGTTAGGATCTTTCTTACTTTTTTTGTTTTTACACCTAATCAATTGGTGTCGCTGTTTTGTTGAGAAGCTGATCTCAAAATGACTTTAATCTGATCACAACTGCAGCCCAGTCAGAGAGAGTTAAAGTTTCACGTTTTTTTTTTCCACGATTTTCGTCAGTTTTTTATAAATCTCTTTTAAAATGGTCTAGTGTTTGTGCATTCCATCTAATTTTGATTTTACAGATAATCCTTTGGGTCTTGTGAAGATTTATTCGGTTTCATTGTAGGGATTGGGTGGCGAGTTCACACAGCTTTATTAATGGGTTATTTCTGACATCACGCATAGTCTTTTAAGTTTCACATTTATTCAAAAACCCAATTTTTTAATGAACCGGCTTTGGCTTGTTATAAATGTTGTTTTATTTTTTGAACGGTTTTAATTGTTTGTAGAGGTGGCGACCAGTGCTTGCAAGATTAATTTTTTTATTAAAATTCCGGGCAACAGTGATGCCTAAATCCTTTCAATACACCATAAAAATTTTAAAGATTGTTTTTTTTTTCACTGTAGAATAATTGTGCAAAAATGTAAAAGAAAATGTTAGTTTTGTTGAAGAGTTTTAATTGATTTGTTAAAGAACAGTGAAATTGAAGATGTTTTTTCAAGAATTTTTTATAAAACGGCCTTAAATTTAGAACTTCTCGTATTAAAAACTTACAAAGACTAAAACATAAATCCATAAGATTTTTATTAATGATATATTATTGTACATTTGTCTCCAAAATAGGCACTAATTACACTAAATTTTTGTGTTTTGCCAACAGAGAAAATGTATGAAGAACTGAGTTTTATAATGAAAAAAAAAAACTTGAAATCATGCTGACAATTTTGCTCTGCAAATCATATAATTTTAAAATTTCTCAGAAACCAGCATTTTTTTTCTGTTATTTTGGTAGGCAGTTTCATAATTTTCATGTTAAAGTAGAAGTCCGAAATTGGTTTTTTGCTACAGGGACTTAGTAATTTAACAAGTTGGTAAATTTCTCAATAAATAGTTTTGCTATAATGTTTGAAAGACTTAGGAAATTTATTGTGTCTGCAAGTTCATAATCCAATTTAAGGATTGAAAAGTTTATTAATACACTAAAATTGATTTTTCAAATTTCAGTATCCAAACAAACGTTGCTATAATTTCATAAGCTCTGCTAAATGCCGGTTAAAACCTTATAAAGGCTTTTATTCTTTTGTTCATTTTTCATGGTAACAATTCTTAATGTTACAAAAGCAGGAGCTCATGATGAACATGGAAATTGCCTATCACAAAAAAAGGATTGTTAACGTAAATTTTAGCAGACGACTATTTGAACAACAAGAAAACAGGGTTTATATCCATCTTTTTAAACAACACAAAAATAGGTCTAACCAGTCTGTAGACTTAGTAAATATCATACTAAAATTGCAAGTTTAGTCGATGCCTGAAATGACGCACAGCCGGTTGTGTGCCTGATTTTGGCCAGCGCCACACAAACTAATAAAACTTGGAAATGTCGCAATGGTTTACATCAGTAGCTTTGACGCTGTAAACGAGAAGTAAAGCCTTATAACAAAAACATCGGATAGAGTATTTTAGAAAACACTGAAAAGTTGAGATATAAACCATGAACCACTAATGGGGTTGAGATGACGTAGCTGCTAATTTTACTATAGTTCAATGAGAAAAGTCGTCACGAAATTAAATTTAGTCTAGAAAAAAGCATTTTGTAAATAATTCATAGCTCCCTCCACGATTGTGTAGAATTGGGATATTCTGCAAATCAAAGATATTACAAAAAATTCTAGAGAACGTAATCAATTAACGGAAACTTGCCAAATTATGAATAGTATAAACAAAACGTGCTAGATTGTGTTTCTTTAGTTTGTTTTGTGTATCCAGTAATGCCTCGATATGTATGTTACCGCATCAAAAGGGAAATCCCATCAAAGAAGCAAAATCAGAACCAGAAATTTACTCAAAACTTCCTTTAACTTCAGAGTCGTTGATTTTTGTGAGATTTCATTTTTTCAAAAAAAATCTCACACACTTTGAGTTCAATTTCAAACACATATAATAGTACAATCAACATATCATAAAAATGATTATTCATAAGAATGGCAAAATAACTTCATTAAACATCTAGCTACAGCGAATACTACTATTTACATACGAAAAAACAACAACAACAAGTTTCTGACAGTGTCTGGTCTTTAGCCGCGCAGACTGCCAGCCTTCTTCACAGTCTGGTTCTTGAACTTATCGCTCACACTGGGTCCACGCTGAATGAAAACCTTCTCATTGGCAGCCGCGCGCTGGGCTTCGGCCTTGAGCTTGGCCTCCTGTTCTTGCTCACGAGCCATCTTCTCAGCACGCTCTTTAGCCTTATCAAAAGTGTTTTTCAGAGTCTGGAATGCAGACACGTTCTCGGCAGCCGGATCGTGCACGGGGGCAACAATGGGATGCAGTCCAAGAATCTCACGGGCTTTAGGGGAACGCAGCAGAAGAGTCTGACCGACAGACAAAAACGAGTTAGTAGCAAAGTACAAACACGTCGCCGCGGGGACACCCATGGTCAACGGGACAGCAATAAAAGGCATGTAAGTGAAAATCTTCTTCATGCCGGGAGACATGGGACTCGCACCAGTTTCACCACCCATCTTAATAGTGGCGGCGTAGACGACAGCGGTGATGACCTGTAGACCGAGGTAGGGATCAGCAATTGTAAGATCAGTAAACCAGCCGAGACCTCCAGTGGTCATACCAAAGACCTTGGCAGCGGCCATCTTGTTAATACCAGAGAAAATACCAATGAAAAATGGAATACCCAGCAGAGGCATAAGCAAAAACCGAGTCTTAATGCCACTAGCCTCCATGATCTTCTTACGCTTAACGAGAAGCTTTTGGCCCTCGAGCGCATCGTCAACCTTAGTGTACTGTTGAGTCAACTTGTTGAGCTCAGGTTTGATAGCGGTCATTCGAGCACTGTGGTCGGATGCCTTGATATACAAGGGAAGTAGCAACGTTCTAAATCCAACAGTGACAGCCATAATACTTCCCCACCAGGGCAAACCAGAGTACACGTGCATCAGCTCAAAGATGTGCTGAAAAACATCAGGAGGCCAGTACCAGGTCTGTGCAAGACCGAGTGACTGGAAGTAGCCGATTTGGTCGGGAGCAACAAGCTTAACAGCCTCGACAACCTCAGGCACTTTCTCTACAGCAATTTGACCGATTTCAGATTTGATTTCAGCAACACTTGAGCCTGTGGAATTGTAGCGCGAGCCGATAAGGGGTGCAGCCATACCAAGTCTGAGCCCGGGAAGAGCGGACCGCAGGGCCTGACGTTGAGGAGAGGCCTTGAATACATGTTAGAAAAAATAGAGAGTAGTCATATTATAATTACACATACTCTGAGAGCCATACGGGATGCTCTTAAACCTATCATTTTTGTTTTTGTGAAGTTCCGGGGGATGATATCGGTGATGACAATAATGGAAGTTGAAAAAAAATTTTCCTCAGATTTCTGTGTTGGCGAATCACCAAGCGATAATTATGTAATCGTTTTTAATTTCTGCCACTCGCTAAATTTTGGTTCTATTTTTCAGTCGGCGCCAGACGGAGCCGAGACAGTGCAAATACAGAAACACACACACATACACACACATTGGCATGAGTTGGTGCAGCAGGTCAAATCGCTTAATAGCTTCGCAGCCTTTTAGATTACTTAGCTGTGGCGTCCCTGGAAATTCATGCGGCGCTCATAGCAGCGCCCGAAGCTTGACGTCAGAAGAAGCGGCGTCCGCATCTGCGCTTAAAAAGCTGAAAGCCCTCAACGACGTACGGGATTACAAAAAGTCACTAGCGGTTGCTGGTCGGCTAATAGAGGAGAAGAATCCGCTCACCTCGTTGCTCACTCACGAGGTGTTGAAGACGCTTGGCGCGACGAAGACATATCCCGAGTACCCGTCCGTCGCTATTAAGCTTGTGCAAGATTTAATTGACAACGGCAAAAGGGTTCCGGCGCAGTTGTTCAAGTCACTGGCAACAGTTATGATGGACACTGGCGACCAAAAGCTGCGGCAAAGGCTCGTGGATCAATTTTTTAGCATTCAGTTTGGGCGCCGGAGCATGGAAGTGTTTAGCCGAGTCCTCCTGGTTTTGATTCAAGGAAATGAGCTAGACGCTGCTGTAACTCTGTTTCGCAACACACGTATTAGCGGCAGTACAGTGTCATCACACTGCTATGAAGTTTTGATTCATCAGCTTCTTGAACGTAACGACGTCACAACTGCATTTGAGCTGATACAAACCATGAACGAAGATTCTAACACAACAATTTACACACGACTTTGGGGCCATTTTTTGGCTAAATCAGCAGAATTCCAGCACTACGAGTCACTGCGTTGGCTTCTCGACAATTGCATTACTCCTGGTTACGTAATGCCTAGCGATAGTGTATATTACAGGCTAGTAGAGGAGGGCCTGCGGCACAAAGACAAGGATATGACGCTACATGCGGTTAAGAGTCTTTGTCATCGTGGGTTTGACTATGACTTGTCGCTGGTCACGGCTACGGCTGAAATTTATGCTGCACACGACGAGGTCATCAAGGGCATCAAAGTCTTGCTACAGATTGGCGAGCAGGCTAACAACATCAAGCTGCGCGATTTGCCCACTGTTATAGCTAAGCTAACTGCCAACGTAGAACTAGTTGAAGATGTGACAGACTATTTACTGCGGGTAGTGCGGGCGAAGCGCGAGCACCCTAACGCCATCACACTGGCGACAAACCTTGTGCTAGCGGGGCAGGTCGACGCTGAAAACGGGCAACTCGCGGCGCAGATGATGCAAGAGTTTAGGGAGCATGAAGTGTTGCCAGACCAAGAGACATATCAGGTACTGGTGCGCCGCGCAGTAAAAGAGGGTAATCCTTTTGCCGTTGAAGACGCATACTTTGAGCTGGTTCCAACTTACATAACACCCAATATAGTGATAAGTGAGACATTGCTACTGGCTCTGTTAAAGCTGGGCGATGTCCACCGTGCTCGCGAGTGGCAAGCCCGATTTCAGGGGACGGCTGCACAGCCGCGGGCTTACGTGGAAGCGCTAATTGAACGGGCATCATAAAAAGAACACTGTCTGACGAGATGTAAATACTAAATTGTAAAGCTGTAAATAATTCTATAACAAAATTTGTTTTGATTTCAAGGTTTTTTATTTCTTCATGAGACGTGGCCAAGACCAGGACAAGGGCAAAGCACCTTCGTTACGCCCTTTTGTTTCGCGTAGCGACTGCGCGAAAGAAACGCGCACACGAAATGGGAAACAAACAACAAAACAAACAAACAAACAAAAAAAACTTCACAAGTAAACAAACAACAACTGGCGACCAACAACAAACACCTTCATTCCCTTCCTGCAACAACGTCCTTCCCTCTTTCATTCTTTTCTTCAAGATCACACAGGGAAAAAAGGAACAAAACACGCCATTCACGGCTTTGCAAATTGTTTTTTCAACCTTTGTTTTTCCCTTTTTTTTGAAGCACCATCGTCAACGACAAAATCATGACTGGCAAGGAGTCATCTATATCTGTAACGGGTAATGTTATCATTTATGATTAAAAGTGTTAGTTGTAGAGTTTCCGCTAACGCAGTACAGTGCGAGTGAGACCTTTCACGGCGGAGGAAAGCAGCCAGCTGCAACCCGTTTCGGAAGATCCTTTTTTTATGGGTGATGGTAACCTCGCCAGCAGTATATCGAATAGCAGCGGCAGCAACGGCCCTGGAGGCCCAGCCCGATCTGTTTCACGCATGGGATCGCGTGCGGGTATCCGCAAGGTTATCAACGTGGTCGATGACCGAATGCTAATTTTTGATCCGCCAGACACAAACCCGACAGCGCGTATGCAACGTGCGGCTTTTCCGTCTTCGTCAACGGCGCGAATCCGTGAGCATCGGTTTGTTTTCGACCGACTCTTTGACGAGGAGGCCGCACAGGAGGAAGTTTACGCAAACTCGACGCGACCCCTGCTTGATTCCGTGCTGGATGGCTACAATGCGACGGTGTTTGCATATGGCGCGACGGGTTGTGGTAAGACACACACTATCAGTGGCACGCCGCGCGCACCCGGTATCATCTTCCTGACAATGAAAGAGCTTTTTGAACGCATAAATGATCTGCGCGACACGAAGCATGTTGATGTTTCGTTGTCGTATCTTGAGATTTATAACGAGACTATCAGGGATTTGTTGGAGCCCAGCAGCAAACAGTTAGCACTACGTGAGGACTCAGAGAGCCGCATTCTTGTATCGAACCTCAGCACACACAAGCCCTCAAATGTTGAGGAAGTTATGGATATGATTTTGCAGGGAAATCAAAACCGAACTATTTCGCCAACGGAAGCAAACGCGACATCTTCACGGTCGCACGCGGTGCTACAAATTAACGTCGTTCAGAAGAGTCGAACTGCTGCCATCTCTGAGGCCCATACGTTTGCAACGCTCTCAATCATTGATTTGGCTGGTAGCGAGCGTGCCAGTGCGACTAAGAACCGCGGCGAGCGGTTGCTTGAGGGCGCCAATATCAATAAATCACTTCTTGCACTGGGAAACTGCATCAACGCGCTGTGTGACCCTCGGCGACACAACCACGTTCCTTATCGTGACTCAAAGCTGACGCGGCTTCTTAAATTTTCGCTCGGTGGAAACTGCAAGACTGTAATGATTGTGTGTGTGAGCCCGTCAAGCCGGCACTACGACGAAACGTTAAATACTCTCAAATACGCAGATCGGGCAAAACGCATCAAAACAAAAGTCATCCGCAATGAACATAACTTAGACCGCCACGTCGGATCTTATCTCAAAATGATCACAGAACAGAAGGCAGAAATTGAAGAGCTGCGACGGCGCGAGTCCAAAGCTGTGGGAAATGCGCTAGCACAGGAAACGCGTGTACGCCAGCGTACTCAGGCGGTTCTGAGCGATGCGGAGGAAAGCTTGCGGCAGGCATACGTGCGTGCAGAGCCGTTGCACGCACAGCTAATGGTGTCATTGCGCCGTATGAAGATCTTGGCAACGCAGGCACGGCAGGTGGCCGCATTGTCAGATGCTGCGAAAAACGCAGGACACGGTGACACGGAGCTGAGTGCTGAACTGACCCACGCAAGAGAGCGCTTGGACACAGCTAAGAGTGCACAAGAACAAGGACTTGCACAACTCATGCAAGAGCGGCAAGCGGCAATCGGACACACCGCGGCTACGCTGGCACGTCGACTGGAGGACGCGACTGGTGTCACTGCTGCAGACCGCGCAGCATTTAGTAATCTTACCGAGCTGCTTCGCTCGCGTGCCGACGCAGAGCTTTACCGTGGGCTGGCGGAGGATGATTCTGGCAGCACGGGCGCGCTGACCGCATTTGCTGAAATTGTTTTTGCTGTAATGAGCTCGACTGGTGTGGACCAGCTTGCGCAGCAGCAGAACTTTTTTGCGCGGCTCGGTGATAGCCCAGATGACAGTTCCGTTGTGGATTTATCTACAATGTTTTCTACAGCGCTGTCGATCAAGCCGGAGAGTCCCCCGCGCGCACAGCCATCACAACAATCTTCGGTTGAAAAAAATGCGGTTAATGACGGCCACAGTAACTCCAGCAGTAGTGTGAATGGACATCCACCACAAAAGATCCGGCGGGTTTTAAACAATAATAGCACACCCAGTGGGATTGCCAAAATTCGCCGGCACCCTTCTGTGGGCGGCAGCCCGTCGTTTAGCAGCGCCAACAACAAAAGCAATAATGCACTTGTGGGGGGAGTTCCAGGACTTGGCTCTATTCACAAAAAGCAGCAGGTCGTACTTGCCAAGTCACCTATTCGTAGCATGAAGCATGTTGCACGGCGTGTACGCTGGGAGGCGGGCAAGGTCAAGGTGGATTTACCGGCGTCGTCCAGCAAGCGCCGCAGTTGGGAGCCGGTTTACGTGGCAGCCGATGACGAAAAAGATGAAGATATGATGGACCTCGACGTGCAAGAGATACCGATTCTGGAGCAAGACTTCAATAACGTAAGTACGGATGAAGACCTAGACCATCTTGAGATTGTCTCGCCGTCATTACTTGTGCCGCTTCCACCAGTCAAGCCTGTGGTTTCTTCGCTTAGTCGCGCCGGTAGCCCCAAGGCGGGAGCAGGCTCATCCCGGCCGGGGACACCGGGCAAGGAGAACAGCAAGCCTCGTTCGCCACCCACCGAGTCTAGGCGCCGGCGCACGACCCCGTCGCCGCCAATAGCGCCCGCGAGTTCACGTAAGGCGTCTGTGTCGGTATTAGGTGCGCCCGCACGTCTGGCACTTCCGACAGCGTCAAGTGCAAACAAGCAGAAAACCCGCGTTTAAGTACAAAGTGGTGGCCGCTGCCTAGAATGGTGCGGTAGATTGCTGCAGATATTAGCTTTCAACTTGAATCGATTCAATCCTATTTTTTTCTTCCTAAATTTTTTATGTCTATTTTTTCAAGCCTGCAAGGCTTGTTCCTGCACTTGATAGCATACACAACCTCCCAAACACTAACAAAGACCAACACTTGTGAAGACAACACCCGAGTATTGAGCAGGAGCGTAACTTATTATCATCATCATCATTATTATTACATTATTATTACATAATTTTTAACTTTTTAAATCAATCATTTACTTTGCACACTTTAATTCTTATAATTTTTTAAATTTTTTTCATGTCGTATTGAACTTTTCTCTGTTTCTGATAAGTGCGTTTAGATCACGATCTTTTTGTAAACAAAGAGCCAGCTAACAAAAAAAAAAAAAACATAAAGGGCATAAAACAGTTGATTTTTTTTGTTTGATTTTATATATACGTATATACAATTTACGCAAGTTCAGTGTCTGGTCAAAAAAGTTTGGATTTTTTAAAAAAGATTTCTTTCAGTAAAACACAACTAATTTTTTTTCATATTGCTTGATTTTGATATCACTTTGACTGCAAACCGCCGGCCTAACCAATGGTTAACATCTCAAGTATGTACAGATATTTCTGAGACTGTTGCTGGAAGTCAATCTAAGACTCAAGTTTAGAGTCGATTTTCCGTCTCCAATAGCATAGTTACATGGATAATAAAAACGTTTCACTAAAGACAAACACGCAAATACGTAAATATTAAGTTTTATAGGTGTCCAAAAATTTCAACAGAATCCACAAAATGTGTGATTTTTTTTGAATAGCTTGGTGTTATCCGTTCCTGTCATAATAAACAATAATTTCAGATTTCAATGTTCCAGTGTGCGCGAGAACAAATATTTATAAAGACCCAAAAACTATGGCCACCAAAACTAAAAAAAAAAAAAATTATTGTAAAAATACTGGCTGTTAAAAACCGGTTTGCTTTTGAGAGAAAAAAATGGCTAGTTGCAGGGGGGTTCTTCCAAATGCCGTGTTTTTTTTTTTTTTTTGGATGAAAATATGATACACTCAATTTGTGCCCCTAACAATTTTTGAGTGTTTCGGACCTTAGAAGAAAAAAAGTCTAGAACTGATCTAAATGGTCACTACGGTATCAAAAGAAGATGGGATTTTTATGATGACATGGGTTGCAGTTTAGATGGATGAGCGGACAGATCTTTTATTTTTAATAAGTTTGGAGACGAGGAAAACAAATTTGAAACAACTAAAATTTGCAAAAAAAAAAAAACAACAACAACACTTGAGCAATTTACTTTATCCGTATACGAACTTAGGGATTTGTTTTAGCAAAAGTTATAACCAAATCATTTGAAGAGCATAGAATTTGAGTAGTTGAATGACCAACATATTTTTCCTGATCTAAACCTTGTAGAACATGTCTAAAGAATCTTCAAGAAAAAGCCTTGTGAACAAAAGGTTCATATTTGAAACAACAAAAAAAACTTGAAGGTTGAAAATTAAAATCAGGCGCTTTCATGTTGAAGGATTTGAGAGGTATGGGACGCGATTGATCAAGAACAAATTCGAAAACTTATTTCTAGTATATATATAGTAATTCGTAGAAGTCCTGCCGCACTAGCACAAACATAAGAATGGTATACCAATTATTGAATGTAAAACAATTTGGTTCAAAATCTAAGTTATTTTGGAGATTTCTACGTGATGTTCTGGCCATTATAAAAATAGATAAAAATAAAAAAATCATTTGAAAACTGCGAATCCTTTTTTATCAGGCGCTGTATTTTCTGTAGTAAAATTTGAAAGCACTAATCTCAAAAAACAATTACACAAATTACATGAGTTTACTTGAAAAATTTAATCAATGCAAAACAAAAAAAAAGAAACAATTAAAAAAACGACAACCAGATTGTTTTTAATAAAATTGAGAAAAAGAGAAGGGTAAAAAAAAGATATTACTGGTATTGCCAGTCACTAACGTGTAACCATCATGTGTAGCAGTTTAGTCTGTTCTTCTTACGCACCTAGTGGCGGCTCCAACAACAACAACAATAATAACAACTGATACACACCACATAATAGTAAAAAAAAAAAAAAAAAAAAAACACCTGTTGCTTCACATGGTGTGGTGGTTGTTTGAAATAAGAGCGGACGACTGAGATTGCACGTTTTGTGAGTTGAAAAAGGCAAATCACCAACAAAAAAAACAAAACAAAAAAAAAAGGGCTCAAACAACGGCTTTGAACTGTCACAGATTTGACGTCACAAGCATGAGAACGACGACGACCTTTTTACCTATAGCGGTTATGTTGGCCTTCTCCAAAGTTGAAAACTACGGACTAACGGTTGCTCACGAGCGAATAGATAATTGCAGATTGAAAATAATAAAAAAAAGTTACGGGAAAAGTAAAAATAAAAAAAAATTCTACGTACGGATCAGTTAATAGAAATGATAAACAGTTTGAGAACAAGTTTTTTTTTTTGTTTTAAAAAATTAAAAAAAATTAAATGAAAAAAATTAAAAAAAAATTATAAAAAAAATTTCTATAAAAAAAGACACACACAGCGCGACGAACACATTTTTTTTTTAGAGTTTGAAAAGACTGACTAGGTACCAAAGATAGTAAGAATTTCGCACTTTTTCTTGATCCTGATTGAAATGTAATTAACCTGATGGAAAAAGGAGGTGGTGATGGTTTGCTCAGATGATTTTGGAAAAAGAAAACAAGTCGAAATTAAGTACCAGCACAATCTTATGTTTTTGAAGTTTTTTTTAACTTTTGAAGATTTTTTGTCGAGAAAAAAAAGCACAGAAATATTAAAAAAATAAAAAAAATAGAAAAGAAACTTTTGAGGATTTAAAAAAAGAAATTTTTTTTTTGGTTTGCACTATCAAGACTCACCGGTAGGTCAAGAGTCATAGAGCAACTTTTCGAATTTTTGTTGTTTTTTTGGTCGATGTTAGTCGAGGTTTTTGGTTATCGTTGGAAGGACTGAAAATGAGAACTTAATCCCACTCATTAGCAAGCGGTGGCACATCCTCCTGAATACCACTTAGAAAATTGCGGAGCAGAGTCGAAAGAACAGTAATTGCAGTTACACGATGCTGCACCATAAGCAGGGACGAAGTACGACGATGAGTGGTTGTGATTGTGGCCGCTCATGCCATAGTTAGAGTACTTCTCCTCAGGTCTGTTGCCCACAAATGACTGCTGGAAATAGGAGACAAACTGATCCGAATTGCGGCTCATAGAAGAGCTCATAGGCCGAGCACGTAAGCCAAAGCTTGCGTTGGCCTTGCTGTTGCTGTTTACATACCAGTTAGGAATGGTATAACTGGGAGCAGACTCAACAGGACTAGATTGGCGAGAATTGATGACGGAAGACTCAGGGGAGTGCACGGGACTGGGGTACGCATCTCTAGCAACGGTCTTAGAGTGACGAGTGTTAGAGAAGTCAGAAGCAGGATGGTAGGAGGCCGTGGGAGAAACAGGAGACTTGCGTCTGCTGGCAACCCAGTACTCCCAACAGTCGTTCCACTTTTCCCAGCCCTTGCGGTCGTTCTGGTTAAGGTGCAACGACCACTGGATAGTTTTAAGCCAGTCACGCTCAATCATATTGAGATCGCGAACAGAAACACCAGTGGCTTCGTTCCAAGACTTGTTAGTAAAGGTGTTATCATCGTGGAATTTATTGGCAAGTAGCAGGGCCACTACGAGCAAGTTATATGTGATGGGCACATTTGACTCGGTTGTAGGGATGTTTCCCAAGGCCCAGCGCTTGGCAAGGTATACCAAAGCCAAAATAACAGTAGCCTTTGGCAGTCTGGTTGCGACCAAAACCTGGTTAGTGAACTTGTGAAACGCGTCCAAAAACTCTTGAGTAGGACGCTCTGACTTGACTTGAGTCGAGTAGGGGCCCATGATGCCAATCGCCATGTTTGAGACAAATTCAGACATGTCGTCAAGATCGTAATCAAGAGTAGCAGAAACGCCACCGGTAACATTCTCCTGATGTTGTTGAGCAGGAGGCTGTTGTTGTTGATAGTAATGCTGGTTTTTAGAAACAAAGTCGCCGTGGTCAACAGGAATGTTGGGCATGAAAAAGGTCGTACCATTAGAAGAGTATGAGCCTACGCCCCTTATAGAAGACGCAGAAACATTATTCTTAAAGCCGTAAGAGCCGTTCTCATAAGGATTCATGTAACCAAAAGGCTTGCCGTATGCGTTATCCTGGCGGTAGTGGGACAGTTGGTAGTCGTTGTTGTACTGGAAGGAAGGGTAGCCTTGTGACACTTGCATTTGGTAAGAATCGTTGACAAGATAGTTTGGCGGCGTGACAATGTTGCGAGAGTAGTAAGCAGGCATTATAATGATTTGGGGTTTTGAAATGATGGAAATAATTAGAAAAGGTCGCGACGAGTACTTAATGAAAAGGTCGTCAACAGAGTGATTTGATGATTAAAAAGAGATGATTGAGTTATTTCTTTTTAAAAATGTTTTGTGATTTTGATTTTTTTAAAATTTTTTAGTCGAACTGTTTTGCGTTGACGAAGTAAAAAAATTAAATAAAAAGGGTATTGAATAGTTTGTTGGTGAACACTTGAGCGAACAAGTATATCTTATTGGTTTTGTAAACTTAAGAAGAAAAGTAACAAAAAAAAAAGTATCGAGATCTGGAGAATTCTTGTCAACAAGAAAAGAAAGATCGGACGTTAAAATAGAGGTTTAGAAAGACGAAGACACTGAAGAAGTTCGGTTCGCTTTTATGTGGTTAAGATGGCAAATTTCTGAGATCGTTGAGCAGTCGAACTAGAAAAAAAGCGCGAAGGAAAAAAAAATTAAACACAAAGAGGAACACGTAAGACTTGGTTGAAGTCAGGCAGCAGCAGTGGCGAGTGCAAAATAAACAACTAAGGGTGTTTGCTGGGGGGGAGAAACAAGAGTTTCGGTGTGTGAGCTTTTGGGGTGTGAACGTAGGCTGGCCTCCAGAAGAAGGTTGAGAGGTGAGGAGGGAAAGAAGAAGAAGAGAAAAGAAAGGAAACGTTTTGTGGTTTTATTCATGTGGTTCGTTGTTGTGGTGTAAGAGAAAATTTTTTCAAGGGCAAGGGTTTTTCAGGGGCCTTTAAAAAACCGCGAAGGTGCGGCCCAGGTGGAGGCACGGGGTGCGGTACGTGGATGGAAACAGCAATGACTCAGATGGTAAAATAGGATTTGTACGTTTAGAGTGTGATTTGTAAGATAAAATGTTTAGTAGATTTTGAAAGTAGTGTACTGTATTTTGAAAGGCAGAGTGGGATAAACTGTGGGAATTATTGGGCAAAACTTAAAAAAAACAAAAAAAAAAACAAATAGGAAGGCTGAAACTGTACGCTAAGAATTGTGTGTGTTTGTGTGGTGAGTGACAATAACAACAACATTAAAACTTCACACAATACCCTCCCATTATGACTTGTCCTATTGATCCATCGCCAGTGTGTTTTAAATTCAAACAACCAAAAATTTAAAAAACAGTTAGCAACCATTTGAAAATCCCCCCAATACGTTAATAATTTTTTGTTTATTTTGTTTTTGTTATAGTCAACTCCTACACCGTCCATGGCTGACGTCTTTTAATTTTTTTAAATGTGTTTTTTTTGTATTTTTTAAACAATTTTTACGACCTTTTTATCTTATTTTGGGAGGGGAGATCATTCTTTTCCGCAGTTTTAGCCGTTAATTTTCTGACTCGACAATTCACTCTTCTTTTATAGTATCAGAAGTGTATTAAGGAGGGTATTCGACGCCATCGAAGTGAAATGAATTATATAGTGAATGGCGCAGCCCCGCTAATAGGGTTATTTCTTGTTGTATTAATGTCTTCTTTGTATAATGTTTTAAATAGTTATAAGGACAATAAACTGATTATAA
>JAKVQX010000532.1:0-15039 GCA_030463015.1 Geotrichum citri-aurantii
AAAAAAAAAAAAAAAAAAAAAAAAAAAAAAAAAAAAAAAAAAAAAAAAAAAAAAACCTATCTATAGACTAGCACTTAAGCTAGAATTCCAGGAGGGAAGGGTTTGTTTGTTAGTTATTATTTTTTTTTCTTTCTAAGCCGGGCTTGATGGCCTCAAGATGATTACACTCACAGTCCCGCCTTAAAAATTCATTCAGATCTAATCAATTTTTTCTTGTTGAATTTTTTTTATTTTTCATTTCTTGAATGTGTAGTTTAAACTTATAGTTTTCAAAAAAGATTTTTTTTTTCTTGGGTTTTTAATAGTTTTACTTTGTAGATGGGCTCAAAAAGATTTCTAACTTTTGGGGAAATTTTGTTTTCAAGCAATTTTTTTTTGATTTTGTGGTTTGTTTTGTCAAAAGATTTTACAAGTTAACCAGACAATTTTTTTTGGTTAAGTTCTAGACTCAGAATGTAACGAAAACGTTTCAAAAATGGATTCTTATTGTGATGACTTCAACATGAGTCGTGTGCTTCAGTACTTCATGTGGTAATTCTTTGTTTTTTCTCACAAATTGATCATAACTAGCAGCGTTGTACTTATCCTGCTAGTAAAAACTATTATTAATCTGCATAGAGAAGTGATTTATAATGCTTTAGCATTGAATTTTTAGCTTCAGTGATCATACTAGATACAACATTTAGCATGTGAAGTGTAGTAGACAAAAAAAAATTAGGGGTTTGGAGAAGGAGGTTTGTTAATCTTTTTTTCTCTGTTGTATTGTTGCAATTACTGTTGCAAAAATACAGGCTTATTAAACAGATTACAGAATTTATTTCACACTTACAGCCATGCATCACAAATTTAATAGTATGCACACTCTCTTTTTGTATCCCCTTTTTTTCACTTAGATTAATTTTAATAAAATTAAAAAATTTTGTCATTGAATTTAGTCAAACACTTGTCCATAGCCAAGCATTTGCATTTTCTTTTTTTACTGTCGAGAGTCACCGGAGAAGTTGGATCAGATGTCTATAAAGGTTTTTAGGCATTCAAAACCAGCACCTTGTTACTCAAAGTAGCTTTTATATTTTTGCGTTTTGTCCCAGTTGAATACAATTAAATTTACAATTTTACTTATTTCTGAAAGTTGGACCTGATTACAGCTTAATGGCTTTTGTTTTTTTCAGTACAAAAAATTAAAGCTGTTTTAAAGTAAAAAAAAATTTTCTTTCCTGTTAAACTTATTTGCACACATCTACCAGTCGTTTTTTTTTTTTTTTTGGCTTTTTACGGATAATAAATGTTAAAGCCAAGAGATAATAAAGTGATAAAACTCAATAACTGTTTTTTTTCATTCTTAATTGGTTACTTTATAACTAAAATGTTTGTTTCTTCTCAAAGTTATAATTACATTACTACTTAAGTTATTATCGAAAATAGTTGTTTTATTAAACGCCAAAAAAAAAAAAAAAAGGGGGGATCTTAAATGTACATCTTGGCTGCCAGTGACGTCGATAATTCTAAACAACCAAAAACCAAAGACCAAAATTAAAAAACACTTTTAATTTAGTTTATTTTAAATTAAAAAATTGAGCCAAATTAATGGGCAAATGCAAAAAAAAAAAAAAAAAAAAAAAAGAAACTCGAGTCTAATATAGCACCCTTCTTTCCAGGGACTTGAGACCATGCAGACTCTATGTATCACCGTTTTATGACAACGATCATCGGACAATCTTCCATCAGCAGTGAGCAGTGCATCCTCTTACTTACTTGTGTGTGTGTATGTATAAATGCACATGTACAGCACGTCGCAGGAAGAGGAAGGAAAGGGAGAAAGGAGAAGGAAGGCCTAACCAGGACTCTACGGTATCATCAATTTATTAACTGTTCCCATGGTGGTAGTAACGCGCGTCTTCCGACAATTTGTAAATGCACATGTCAGGAGTAAAAAAATTAAAATAAAAAAAAAAAAATAGGTCGGCAATCATTTCTGTAACTGATCAACTTGAACCGTATGTGAAATACACTTTGTAAAACGTTCAGGCAACAAGAATAGATAAAATTAAAATTAAAAAAATTAGGGCTCAAAGGAAAAAAAAAAAAAAAAAAAACTCAATGAAAGGGACATGTCCTGACATCAAACATCTTTGCGCATGAAGCCGATCTACAGGTTATGCTCGACTACAATTCTTGATCAATCAACTAGCCGTGACCTACTTTTGAAAAGAAAAATTAAGAGAGGAGACCTCTTAAAGTCAATTCAGAAGTCGGCAGTGTCGTATTTACGTCAACAGCTTGCAAAAAAAAAAAAAAAAAAAAAAAAAAAAAAAAAGGGCAAGCTGTAGATACATGTATATATTCCTTCTGAAGAATAGGTTCTCTATTGTTTTTTGTTTTGTTTCTTTAGCTCACACTATTGGTATCTGCACTACTGTCTACGATATAAGCATGTACACTTTCCTACCCGTAAAATGACCCAGATACAATATCTGGTTGAGGTCAATATTAGAACCTGGAGTTTATTTTTTGGATGGAGGCTGCCCATCATCTTCATCGTCACTAAGCGTCAAGTCAATAACCTCAAAAGTCCGTTTAGAACCTAAAGTTGGAGTCGGTTCGGACACTGGAACCGCAGCTGCCGCCATTGAAATTGGTCGAGGTGCCTCTTTCGCTGCGGCAAACGGCGCAGTCATTTGTGCCCCACCCATTGTCTCAGTTCTCTTCGTAGCAGCAGTAGCAGCAACAGGCCTTACTGTAGCAGAAAAAAAGTCCGCAGGTTGCACGGGCTGATTTTTGGCCGCGACTGTAACTCTTGAAATAATTTCGTCATTATTTGCATTTTCAGTTGTGATTACAGCAGTATTGCTGTGGTTCACTTTGGAAATCACCGGCAAGGTGGCAGTAACCAAGTTTCTGTCACTTGACGACTGCACATCATTTTGTTGTCGCTTTGTAGCAGCGTTGATAACCACGTCATCATCGCTGACAGTACTCCTTTTCAACTGGTCTACGCCCAAAATCGAATCAACAGGAGAGTTGGACTTGTTGGACAGTTGAGGCGACCTTAACGAAATAGACGTCAAAGAATCCCGAAGTCTGTTCTCATTCTGCACGTTGAGCGCAGCAGTAGTATCAATAGGTGATGATTCTTTGTGCCGAAGGCCTGAAGAATTGATAACTTTCTCGCGGAGCTGTTGCAGTTTGGTATTGTAAACAATATCTTCTCCACTTGCAAGACTTTTTGTTCTATCGCCAGCTTTTTGCAAAAGCTGTTGGTTAGGTCTAACTGTTGCTGCAGTGTTTAGACTGGCATCACCAGATTTTCCAGGACCATCCTGGCCCTTGGTCTGCTGCTTAGGAGCACCGCGAGATGCAAACTTGAAAAACACAGACGTCTCCCATGGTGGCAACGAGAGAAAGTTTTCAAGATCTGGAAATTTAGGGCTAATCGTGCCGGAAATAAGATCGACCGGAACCTGTGGCGTTTTATTTAAATCATTCGTAGAGTTTGTTGATTGCCGTTGTTCTGTTGACGGATCAGGCAAATCAGAAGACGCTATTGAATGCTGTAAAGAAACAGAAACGTCCGTATTAGAAGGAAGCAAATTTGCGGGCCTAGTGTTAAAGGCTTGAGTGTTCGAATCTGGTAAACTTGCATTTTGAGACGTGGTCGTAGGTCGGACATTTTGTCCAACTTCTCTATTTACTGGCAGTGAAGCTACCTGAGTTTGCTTAGTCGTACGCGCTTGTGGTGCAGGCACCCTAGCCGTTGTCTGCAATGATGGCTGATGAATTGTCTGTCTCACAGAGAGACGGCTGCTGTTATTGTTAATAGTGTTGGTGTCGACGTTATTATTCGCAGCATTTAACATTGAGTTGGCTGTCAACGACTGATGTTGTTCAGTCCTTGTTGCCGCTGAAACTTGTTGATGTGGTTCTGAAAAAAAAGTCCTTGCGTCTGTATTAGTAGTAGTAGATGGTGGAACAGTTGGCGCAGAGCTGGTTTGATTCTGATGTGTTGATAATTGACGGTTTGCTGGATAAGAATTGGTTTTTGGCACAGCTGAAAAATTGCTGGTGAAAGCCTGTCCAATTACAGGAACATGATTTTGATAAGTGTGCAATTCATTGGTGTGGTGTGGGCCTGTGCTTTCAAGTTGCGAGTGAGAGGTCAGGCCTTGGGTATTAAGAAGTTGTTGATTATACTGTACCTGTTCGTGGGGTCTAGAAACCTTCCTTCTATCTTGAGAATTTTGTGTATTAGAACTGGTAAAGATAGCTGAAGGGATAGACGTCTGACCAGTTTGTGTAACAGATCTATGCTGCTGATTAGAAAGTTCTTGGGGTACAGTGTTCGGTACCCGGTTTTGCTCTGAGGCAGATTTCTGTCCGTTCGTCTGATTAATATTTTGAGTGCCTAAAGCACGATTAGATGTGATGGCATTAGCGGAATTGAAACTATTACTAAAGTGACTAGTGACATTAGTCGTTGTGTGAGCACCTGAATCGATGGCAACCCCATTGGCCTGGCCATTAATATTATTCCGATAATTTACTGTCTCGGGAAGAGGAGGCGGTGGCGGCAGTGGTGGCGGTACCTCGTCTTCAGAGTCAGACAACAACACAATATCGACATTCTCTTCCAATCTCTGGCGATCGAACCGCCTAGTTACAGGTGAGTCCGAATCACTTGAGCTGTCTTTATCATCTGCCAATAGCTTTGCATTTTGGGGAATTTGCCAACTTCCGTCGGGTTCAATCTTAATTTCATCAATATCGTACACTGCCGTTTTCTGAACAATTTCTAATGAGTACTCATCAACGGCAAGATCGTCAAAGTTAATTGTTTTGTTGCAGATTGGGCAAGTCCATGTCGCCGCTTGTTTCTGTAAAAGCAAAAACGATAGTGCGTCGAAGCATTCGATATGATCACAGTGGATAGATCGGACTGGCAATGCCATCTTGGTGTATGACAGTGGGCACTTTAGAGAAAGAACCGTTGATAATGTTTGAATTTCATCGTCGTTGTTGTCGTCGATAATTCGCTGTACTGTTGATTGTTTCGAAATGAATGGATGAGATTGGATGCGCTTTAAAATATCTTCGTTTGATGCAGGCTGAACAAGATATGCAAACATGGCATAAGGAGATGAATTTCCCTTTACCGTGATTTCAATGAGATTTGCGACCTTCTGAGTGACGGTCAGTGAGTTTGTAATGTCAGGCGCGGTGGCACTACCAGCTTTACCCTTGACGCCCCGAACGTTCGCATGAATAAAGTGGTTATTTGCAAGCACTTCCATTTGATGCGGAAAGTCAAGACCATATTCAGCTGGCTGATTAGTAGGATCGATAAGTACTGATAATAAGTAGACGCGATGATTCTGGTGCTGAATGGCAGCTACATGTTCGCTTGTAAAGGTAAAGCGTAAAGTGTATTTGCTGCGAGCTTCTTTCTGATGTGTGACAATCTCTAGTGGCTCGGTCATCAATTGTTTCATTTCGTAAAATGGAGTGTGCTTGAATACAACTTTGGATATCAGATCGGTGTACTGATGCGTATGAGTTTGGACCGTCTGCCGGGGCTGTTGTACGGGCGCCGGTCGCTGTGACGGCACTGGAGCTCGAGCGGTATCAGTTGCTGTAAGAGAGCGCGAGGGAATGGTGGAGATCTGTTGACTGTCAATAGCAGAAGGAAAAAGATTTTGAAAAGTGGTTTGTGGGTTTGCTGGTAATCCCTCAAAGGACGGCGGGTTGTGCTCAAACATTGCCATGTCGTACACATATTTGATACGATTAAAATCGCGCCGGCGATAGCCAGAAGTAAGATAGTCCTGAATCTTAGCCTGTAGCGCCGCCTTTCGCCCGTTGGATGACATTTTCAGCTTTCTGAGGATCACCTTCAAGCCATTGACTGTAAGAGAGTCTGAGATTAACCTAGAGGCCTCAGCGTAAATTGAATGGAACCGTTTATCCATGACAAAAAATTGGTCCTAATCTAGTTACAATTCAAGTGTGCTAGTGGAAATTAGGACACGGTTTGCGCAAGAGATACGGTCGACTCTAAAATCTTGCTTTTTCTTTTAGGTTTTAAACTATTTTTTTTTGGTTGAAAGGCTGATCGAGACGGTATCGGGTTTGGAAAAGGGGCACCGTTACGTGAAGGATTCTTGAGAAAAAAAAAAAAGTCTGAGCAGTGTTTATTCGTCGTCGGACGTCTCTAAACTGTTGCTAGAATGTGCGTGTTTCTGTTAATAACGGATATGTTTCAGCGTTAGTGAGTCTGGTTACGCGTAGCAAGACAAGAAAAATGAAGAGAGGAAAAGGAAAGAAATAAATAAAATTATTTAAGAAAAAAATTATTTTTTTTTTCTCTTTTGGTCACAGCAAAAAAATTTTAACGGGCAAAACTAGAATCAATAAGGGAATGAATGTTTTGGTTTTGTAATTATTATTAGTACGTATAATCATCATAATTATTTATTTTTTGTTGCCCAGCGACAGTAAGATAGCTGGAACTCACGTTTTTGAGTCAAAAGTCAATAACGATTTCTACTGAGGTGCCTCCAGCGGGACAACTACTCCAGAGTTAACCAAAACCTGCTCGTCAACCCGCTCTGTAGGCGCGGTATGTAGCAGCTTGTATGTCAATATCGAGTTCGCCTGCGTATTCACATCAAACACCCGGACCCCTCGTATCAGTCCGCCGTACCCTCCGTACCCTCCCTCGCCGCCACTTCCGCCGTAGCATAGATACACGTCTTTCTCGTTTTTGGAGTGGTCCATGCAAAAGTTGTTTGCGTGGTCGTGGCCCACGCTCAGCACGTGCACACCAATATCCTTGAGCACTTCTAGCGTGCCGCTGTTGTAGGGCGGCGCCGTAGATCCTTCCCGGTACTGGCCGACGAAACGCTGCCCTTGTTCGGTATACTCGGGCAGCGGGATGTGGAAGAACGCCATAGACATGTGTATGTGGCTGTACTCGTCTTGTTCCGGCTTGAGCTTTTTGTACTTGTCACGCAGAAAATCGTGCTGATTTGGCTTGATCCAGTCGTATCTGGGCTTAATTTTTGGATCAGTCGAGCGCGCGTGCGAGTCAAGGAAGTAAAATGTCAGTGCAGGGTGGTTGCTCTTGGGGCCTAGCGCCTGAGTGACGTAGTTGCCGACGCCAGAGACGTTCGCGGGACCGGGCTCAGAAAGTGAGTACGGCAGCAGGGTCACAAAGTCCATAAGGTCCGAGCGGGACAAGCTACCCTCGTCGTCGTGATTGCCAAATACAACTGAGTATGGAATCTTGCGTTCAATAAGTGGTGCCACAACCTTGAGCATAGTTGTCTCAGAGTCCGGTGACGCGTGGCCGTAGATCTGATCACCCGTCATGACCACGTAGTCCGGCTTTTCATTATCCAGCACCTTCGTAATAAACGACAACGTTCGCAGATCCGCCTTGCAGTCGGCAGGTGTATCAGGATAAGGATCGAGACACTTTCCGAACCCGGTCGAAAAATGCAGATCTGCTAGTTGCAGCACCTTGAACTTACTGGACTTTTGCACGCGTAAGGTCACCTCCGGCTTCTCTTGGCGGGGGCCGATCCGTACAGACAACCGCGGCTGCGACGCTAGGCCATCTATGTAAGCATCGTTCAAACGCCATGACAAACGAGGATCAACTGCGTCCTCGCCAAACAGCACGTCGACGGCGGTCACGGCAGTTTGCGTGCGGCCCTTGCCAAACTTGATCCAAAGGCCGCGGTCGCGTTTCACCCAGCCAGCCTTGGAAACATCTGAGAGCGTTAAAGACTGAGTATCATTCTCCGGGTTAATATCCTTAACAACGTAAGGTGGCGGCGTGTTGTTTTCTAACTTTGAATCGGCCACTGTGGCATCCAAAACCACGATACTTCCCGCCTCTAAAGTCTTTTCGTCAACGCGCTTGACGTAGACAAAGGATGACTGGGACCAGCGTTTATTCAGACCAAGCTCCTTCGGGACCCGGTACCAGCCATCTTTGCTGCTTTCTGGACATCCGCTCTTCAAAAAGCACGACTCGACCTTGATGTCAATTACAATGTGGCCTGGTGGCTGCAGAAGCAGGCGGGTCTGGAACGACGGCGGCAGGATGCTGTACTGCCTGTCAACTATGAGCAGCATGAGCAAAAGCAAAGCGACACCAAACACTAGTTTCGTAAGTTGGCGAACCCATCGCCTTGATAGACCTATGAATGCCATGGTTATTTGGTTGTTGTTAAGAAGTATTTTGATTGTTTGTTGCTAATAGGAGGGAAAGAAATCAAAAAAGACAGAAAACTTTAAATGACTTCCGTGAATCGAGTTACTAAAGCGAGAGGCTACGGTTTAAATCCAAGGTGTGTAAACAAGGGTGGGCCTGAACGCAAGCGACAAATCGTACCTACAACATAAGGACCTGGCCTGGTGATAATATCGGCTCAGAGCTGGTCAGAACGAAAACCATAGTATTCGGGCTAGACCGTGACAAAATATATTGTTCCAAAACAATTTCTCTCCTCTCTGTTCTCAGACAAGCTCCGCAGTGGCCGCAGACGACAATAGACAAACGATGTATTTCATCAAATTATCAAAAAAAAAAACTGTACACAAAACTGAAATAAATAACAAATAAAAGAAAAAGAAAAAAAAGAAACCGAATCCATCATGAGTTCCCTATGTCCTTTTGATCAATCGTTTACCAGGGCTTGGCATCTAGAAATGAGCAGCAATTAGTACTCTGTTCTGAAAGGTTTTTAAGAAAAATTTGGCAGAAATATCAGCAGCAGAAATAGCATTAGCCATAACCGCCTGATTGTGACTTACCTTGCTGCGTGGGCAACAGGTTGAATCTCTTCTTCAGAGTCACTCTCTGTCTAGAGTACTTGTCATCGGGCGAAAAGCGAGCAGGGTGAGCGGACTTGGTAATCTCACCAGACTCAGTGGTCTTCGCAAGGGTGTATACACGCTTGCCCTCGTCGTTCAAAGTGTACATTAAATGCATTTTCGGTGTGTGTATTTGTATGTGTGTCTATGGGGTTAAGGTGCTCGTTGGGTGTCGTTAAAAGCTATCAACAACAAAAAAATTTTCCATGAGACAAAAGGGTTTTGAAAAAAAAAAAAAAAAAAAAAAGTCCCAATTTTACCCTTACCCTGAACAAATTTTTGAGTGATTTTGCTTATAAAAATGTTCAAAAATTATAAAATATGAAAAGGCAATCTGGCCGAGTTGGTCTAAGGCGTAGGATTAAGGTTCCTATCTCTTCGGAGGCGAGGGTTCGAATCCCTCGGTTGTCAAAATTTTTTTCATCCAGACGATGATTTTATTTTGAACCTTCAAAGTAAAAACTCTTCATTTTTTTTTAGATAGAAAATCAGTTTATTGTCCTTACATCATAAAAGTTACACATACAAAAACATAATAACAAAAGATTTACAAAGAAGAAAATAATTCAAAAACATTTGCCTCTAAGAGGCTTTCATAGTAGCACTCTCAACACACATACATGTAAGTGGTTTCTGCATTCGATGGCACACCGGATTCCCCATGAATTGATCCATGTGTCAAAGGAAACCTGAGATACATAAAACCCGGTAGGTCGATACCAGAAATTGACAGTCAGTAAAACCTTAACAAGCTGCTCTGATCAAGTGAACCATCAGCAAAGAAGTTGTGGTAATGAATCTAAAAACTTGACTACTGCTCCTAGGCCCTTCTTGGTATCTCTAGTAGGACTTTTGGATCAAGCCCTCTGGGGGAAAAACTTTTTTTCTCAAAATTAACGCGCTCTTCAGGATGTATATAGAGGGCACTCTTTAAGAACATGTTCAACTGTTTCCAGCTGGCCACATTTACAATTATAATCTCGCTCAGTAATAGACCTCATTTAAAAAAAAATTTCAAACGCGCTGTTTTCTGTTGTTGTTTTTTTTTTTAGATTTGATCGGTTAATAACTTATAACTAATCAAACTTTTCACAAAATCAACCACTTAAGCACCACACAAAAAAAAACTTTGCAAGATAAAACTTTTTTTTTCCATTTTATTAGACCACATGTATATATACAATTATTAAATTAGTTCCTTTCTTTTTTTTTTTTTTTACATTCTGTTGACAGGAGTCAGGCCCAGCAGACGCATACCGTTGTTCAGGGTCTGGCGAGCACTGCTGTAAAGAGCCAAACGGGCAACAGCAAGCTCCTTCTCCTGACCAGCAACCCAGAGGATGTCGTAGCACGAAGAGACAATGTGCGTGAGCTTGAAGAGGTAGGTCACGACGGTGGAAGGCTCGCTGGTGCGGTAGGCGTTAAGAATAACGTCAGGGTACTGAGAAATAACTCTGAGCAACTCAGTAGCGCAGTCCTCCTTCAGCAGAGACAGGTCAGCGTTCAGCAGATCCTCGTGAGTAATGGTGGATGCGTTTCTCTCGACGGAGCGGAGACGAGAGTGGGCGTACTGAAGGTAAGGACCGGTATCACCCTCGAAAGAGAACATTCTGTTCATGTTGAAAGTGTAGTTGTTGACACGCTTGGCAGACATGTCCTGGATCATGATAGCGGAAATACCAACAAGGTCGGCAATCTCCTCGGGGTTCTCGATCTGAGCGTACTTGGCTTCGTTCTTCTTCATGACCTCGTGCATCTTCTCCTTGGTCTCTTCCAAGATGGTGTCCAAAAACACGACAGTGCCCTTACGGGTGCTCATACCCTGAACCAGACCAAAGCTAATGTGCTGGAGGCTCTTGGCCCACTCAAATCCTAACAGATCCAGGACCTTGAAAAACTGAGCGGTGTGCAGGTCTTGCTGAGAAGCAATGACGTAGATCATTTTGTCAAACTTGTATTTGTTGTATCTATCCAAGGCACCAGCAATGTCACGGGTAAGGTAGAGGGAGGTTCCGTCACGCTTCTGAATGATGGCCTTACCCAGTTTCTTGTTGTGCTTGGTCAGATCGACAAGCTTAGCGCCGGCATCTTCGACAACAAGGTCCTTCTCCTCCATGAGTTTGCTGACCTCCTTCATGCCCTCTTCAGTGATAGAAGACTCACCGGAATAACTATCGTAAGTAATGTTAAGACGAGCGTAGGTATCCTTGTAACGCTCAATGCTGAAGCCACGGAATCTCTTCCACAGACCAAGAGCGTATTCGTCACCTTCGGTCATCTTCTTGAAAAAGACACGAGCCTCCTCATCAATGGCACTGGTGCCATCAGGGGAAGCCTCCTTCTCAGCTTCAATGTCCTTGTTGATGGCAACGTAGACGTTAAACAGGTGGTTAATAGGGTCAGACTCGAGCAGCTCCTCAGAACCGTGCTTTTTGAAACCAACGCCGAGGACACCAAACTGTTTACCCCAGTCACCAAGGTAGTTGATTCTGACGACCTCATAACCAAGGACCTCGTGGAGATTGGAAATGAAACCACCAATGATTGTACTTCTCAAATGGCCAGCGTGGAAGGGCTTGGCAATGTTGGGAGAACTAAACTCAACAATGACCTTCTTGCCCTCACCAAGAGAGGCGGAACCATAGGACTCCTTCTTGGTAAGAACGTCTTTGACAACAAGCTGAGCGAGCAAGTCGGGGTTAAAGTAAAACTGGATAAAAGCACCCTTGGCGACGGCGTCCTTAATGTATTTGCCCTTGTTAAACTTACCGGCCCATTCGGCAGCGAGAACATCAGGTTTCGTACCCTTGATTCTCAAACGGGGAATGGGGATGACGAGGTCACCACGGTCGGAAGTGTTAGTCCACTCAAGAGCCGGGTAGATAAGGTCCTTAGAGACACCGGAAACATTGCCCAGCTCCTCGGTGATGTAAGATCTGAAAAGGTCGAAGGGGTTCTTGACAGGGTTAGAGCCAGGGTAAACCTTGAGGGGCTCCTCAATACCAAAGGTTTTCAGCTTAGAGATTAAGTTATCAATTTCAGCCATTGTGTAATGTTTTATATGTTTCGGGGGGTAGCGAGCAAAGTCAGCGTTAGGTTTGGAAATGCTATTGAGAGTGCTAGAAAACGCGAAGCTGGTAGCAGAAAAATATCTAGGAATCTGGCGGGCGGTACCTTGAATCGGATAATGAGGATAAGTAAGTCTTGCTGCCAATCGTGAGAGATGTCTCGACATAAAACTTGGTGGAGGGGGGATGAGAGGGAAGCGTTGAAGGTTTTATAGGAAAAGTAAAAAAAAAAAAAACCAACGGCGATTTAAAAAAAAAAAAAATTTTTATGTGAAATAAAAATTAAACAAAAAAAAAAATGAAAGTGAGAGACCTACGAGATACGATTGGGAAGGTAACAGTGGAAACTAAAACAACAAAAAAAATGTTAAAAAGAGTCAACGGTTATGTAATCTTGATAAGCTTGCTAACCTAATAAATTAAAGATGATGATTCATTTAAAGCAAACTGCTGACTCATTCAACAACAAACAAAAGAAACAGAAAAATAAGCAATTTATTTTTAAATTTTTATTTTTAAACTTTATTAAAAAAAAAACATGTGTGAAAGCTATTTGTATTACTCATGTTTGAAAAAATAAAACAAACACAAATGACGTAAAAAGTTTTCAAACTTAAAAAATTATTTAAGAAATGAAAAATAAATTAAATGTTCAAGTCATAAACACTAATTCATTTTTATACTACTTTCAATTTAGCTCTTTTGAAAAAGAAAAAAAAAAAAAGAGGATTCCCAGCCAACATCGATCAGATTAAACTGAAATAATTCACTAGTCTTAACGAGTTTTTGGACACATCGAGACTAACCATTCAAGTTAATGTATATTTCATTTTATGTTAAATTTGTTTTTAAAAATTTATAATAAATCTATGGTGGTGGATCAAGGCCACCCATAACTTTTTTGTTGATTTTTTTGATAACCACTTTATACGTAAAATTGAAAATTTCATTTTTTTTTAGTTACGAGCTAAACACCACGTTGCCCAAAAAAAAAAACACAAAAAAAATTAAGTAGAGAATTTCACTATCTTACAAAAATAGAAATATTTCAATTAAAAAAAAAACAAAAAACACTGTTTCCAAGCGACTCCTTTAATAATACATCACCAACTTTTATTTCCAGGTTTGTAATTCTTCTCTGTCTAAAAGCGCCGTATTATACTTTTTATTATATTCAATTTTTTTTGAATTTTTATTTTTTATTTTCAAATTTATATTTATCAAAAAGCCAAATCATCCCAGACAGTTTGACAGAACATCCCCCTTCCTCGGAGGAAAATCTAAAAAAAAAACCAATTTTTTAATTTTAATTTTTTTTTCCACAATGGAAAGCATAGAACTATCTCACCGGAAACGCAATTCGCCTTCATCATCGGGCCCGCTACTGCCTGTCGCCAGCAGCAACTGGGCAGAGTCCGCGGCGCTCGATGAGCCTAGTCCCTCTGTTGGTCAGGCACCCTGCAGCATTGGCAGCGAAAACAAATCCCTAAGCTTTAGCGAACTTACTCTTATTGACCGCAAAAACTTTTTTGTCCTTGTCCTGCTTTACCTTCTCCAGGGCATCCCCGTTGGTCTCGCGTTTGGGTCGATTCCGTTCCTGCTCAAGACCAAACTAAGCTACGGCCAGGTAGGAATCTTTACTCTCGCCAGTTATCCCTACTCACTCAAGCTCTTGTGGAGTCCTATCGTTGACGCTGTGTTTAACCGCAACTTTGGGCGGCGCAAGAGTTGGATCGTGCCGGTACAGAGTGTTTCGTCGTTAGTGCTGCTCTACTTGGGCTCCTCCGCAGAGGTGCTGCTGGAAGACGCAGAGAACAATCTCGGCACCATTACGCTCATGTTTTTTACGCTTGTGTTCCTTTGCGCAACCCAGGACATTGCTGTGGATGGTTGGGCGCTGACTCTGCTTTCGCACGAAGCGCTTTCGTACGCGTCAACTGCTCAGACCGTCGGCCTCAACACTGGCTACTTTATGTCGTTTACCGTCTTTCTTGCGTTTAACTCGCCGGACTTTGCAAACAAATATTTTCGCTCCCAGCCTCTTGACACCGGCGTTATCTCGCTCTCGCAGTACCTCACGCTATGGGGCTGGATCTACCTCGTTATGACCATCCTCGTTGCCGTCTTCATGCGCGAGGAGCGTCACCGAACCGACGAGGGTGGCATCAAGACTGTATACCGCTCCATGTACAATATGCTCCAGCTGCCGACCGTCCAGACCCTCATCCTCGTTCACGTTGTCGCCAAAATCGGCTTCCAGGCCAACGAGGCCGTCACCAACCTCAAGCTACTTGAAAAGGGTCTTTCCAAGGAAGATCTTGCCCTCACTGTGCTAATTGACTTCCCCTTTGAAATTATCTTTGGTTACTACGCCGCTAAGTGGTCTACAGGCTCGAAGCCGCTGCGGCCCTGGATGTGGGGGTTTCTTGGCCGCATCGGGGCTGCCGTACTCTCTATGCTTTCTGTCGTGGTATTCCCACGCTCTGGTAAGATTGGCTTTGGCTACTTGCTTGTAATCATCATTACCCATGTGCTGGGATCTTTCATGTCCACGATCCAGTTTGTATCCATAAACGCCTTCCACACTCAAATCGCGGACCCTCTCATTGGCGGCACGTACATGACCACTCTCAATACCATCTCAAACCTTGGCGGCCAATGGCCGCGCATTATTGTGCTCAGCGCCGTTGACTGGTTTACAACTGCTACGTGCCGCCCTGACCCCGCCACCCAAAACCAGTCTCCGCTGTTTGAACCGTTCAGTTGTGTGGTCGAGGCAAGCAAGGACAAGTGCCGCACATTGGGCGGCCAGTGCAAAATTGACACTGACGGCTACTATGTTGCAAACATTGTATGCATCACTGTGGGCCTGCTCCTTTTCTTTGGCTGGATCAAGAAGAAGATGACTTACCTACAGTCACTCCCAACCGCTTCCTGGAGGGTTGAGTGAATGTACAAAAAACCAAAAAAAAAAAAAAAACAGACAAAATAACCTAAAAAATACCTACATCTAGAAATAATGTCCATGCCTTGGCGTCCTTTTTTTTTTTTTTTTTTTTTTTTTTTTTTTTTTTTTTTTTTTTTTTTTTTTTTT